>JAQQFT010000298.1:0-31656 GCA_029582265.1 Zoroaster sp. YZ-2022 | reverse complement strand
TTGACCTTTGATTTTCATCATGAAGTAGAACTTGAACTGTTAAAAACTCAAAAGTTTCCAATTCCAGTGTAACCTGTCTTTCAACTTTGAGGTAATAAAAACGTTTTCCCAGATCGACATACAACAGCTTATGCATTAGGTTTCAGGACTTTTCCCACACAAAACAATTTAATCTTTTCTCCCAATTTTAAATATTTAAAAAAGGTTTAAAACCTACAGCGCCATAACAATTTAAACTCAAACCGTCCTATTTTATATTAAGGGGTGGGGCCCTTTAGGAAACAGTGCAGATTTCATCTGAAAATTTAATGTTATTCATATTATTTCCTTTTTTCATGACTTGAAGGGGCCATGCAATCAATTTCCAAAAGAATTTGTGCACATATCTGTGTCTGAACTGTACGAAAATACTAGGATACCCGTTTTCTGTGTACATGTATTTTTCATACTTTATTTATTCAATATTCACTGTCCACCATGTTAAAACCGGGGGCGCTGTTGTTATGTCACTTGACTTTTACTGCCCCCCGCTCAAAATTAACCAATCACCAAGCTCATTCTAGAAAATGATGACCTGAGTGCCCCTGCAAATTAGACCCGTTACCCCATATTTCATAAACCAGCAAAAGTCGGCACAAACCCGCAAATTTAATACTCACCACCACTGGGGCGCGAAAGCACCCCTGAGTGACATACGGCCAGGGCTTTGGTGGTCGGGTCAACTGCTGTCAAGGGTCGACTAGCAAAAAAAAAAGAGTGAACTGAATCGCCACATCCAAATGCATAAAACTTGATGTTTTTCAGGTTAACATTGTGTTTTTATTTATTTTAATTTGGGTGACAAAAACCCTATAAGTGTTGAATACTGTTTTCATGTGGCTACATGTAAAAACCCAAACGGAGACAGATAAGAAATTTTAGTCTTACTGGCATGTGCTGAATTGAGTTGTTAATTTTCTTTTTTTTTTTTTATATTTTTTTAAAGGTTTCCTTGGCGCCCTTTTCGTTTTTATCATTGCCGTGATGCCCTTTTTTTAAAGTGCCTTCTTCATTTCAGAATTAAAGCAAAAACATTACTGACACTAACGTGCCTGATCTTTCCTCTGTTATTAGAATCCGTTATTAATTAAAGAAACATTAGTATTATCGAAACAAATATCACATAATAAAAAAGGTAACTGACAACTGTTGTTTGTAATGCACGTTCTGATGCAAAATGCCTAAATTATAAAAAAAATTTGTTTAAAAAGTTTTTTAAAAACACATGGGCAGTGAAAAGGCTTGCGGGCTAGAAAAATTTTTGGTTTACAAACCCCCGGCGGTAAAAAAAAAAAGAGGGGAAAAAACCCCCTGCTTTTGGCCAGTGGTGTACAATGTGCATTTTGTCTGTCACCCGTTGGGTGGGGCGGAAAAGGGGACAGTTCGAGGGAAAAAGAAAAATCTGACACTTCCCGGTCTATCATAACGAAATCGCAGCTGGTTTTCCCGGATGGTTCATTTCTTAATTTTGTGTATTTGGATTTTTGTTTATTAAAGGGCCCCTTCTCCAAACCATTAATTTTTCCCTTTCCCCTTCCTTCATCCCCCCTCTCGGACATTCCGTTTACTCTCCTTTATTTTTTAATTTTTACTTTCTACACAGTTTAAAAACAAGCCCAGCTTTTTGGATGGCAATATTTCTCAGGAGGATTTCTAGTATAAAATTTTTAAGCCCCTAAGTAGAAAACTACAAGTTTAAAATTTAGTTTGCGGGTATAGTATTTTTTTAATGACAATGAAAAAAAATCCTGGGCCTATTCTTTTCCCCTTTCCCCCTACGAAAAAAGGGGTTATGCCTTCCAAAAAACATAATTATGAACACAATGGTGGTTATTAGTTTTTTTTTTCGCCCCAAAAAGGGTCAAAAAGAAGTCCCAAATTCTTTTTTTTTAAATTTGCAATTTTTTTGTATCTTTTTTTAAAATTTTTCATTGGTTTGTCTCACTGGTTTTTAAAAAACTTTTTTTGGGGAATCGGTGAAACAAATCTATCCGACAACCAAAGCAGAAAAATGGGCATTATTATTGTAGTGATCGTTGTGAATTATATCGTATTTTTGACCTATTTTACAAAAAACAATAACACTTTGATGGACTTAAAAAATATTTAAAATCTTGGAAAAAAAAAATCAATAATGAATTTTTTGATAATTTTGAGATGTTCTTAATTTTGCCTCAGGGAAACTAATCCCCCAATTTGTTTCCATATTATTATTAATATTAAAACCCACGGACCATCAATTTCTGATCAAATTTCAGTGCAGAGCAATCTAAAATAAACATCGAATTAATGAACCATTTAAACCCAAAAAATCACTACAAATTAAATAACCGTTAAAAATTTAAAAATAAAATTCACAATTTAAAACAATGAATCGTGCCATACACAATGCTGAAGAGGCTTCGGGGGTGGGTTGGCAAAATTAAAAAGGGGGTTAGCTCCCCCCCCCCACCCACACACACACGGGGGGGTTTTGAAAAATATCAAAAATTGCGATAACATTTTTTAAAATTTTGATTTTCTTTGGGGGAAACCTTTTATCCCAAAATAAAAAATTTTCCCTAATTTTAAATTTCCCGGAAAATTAAACCCCTTCAAAAGCATCTCCCAAAATTTAAGAAAAGGGGGCCAATTTAAAATTTTTGGCTTAATAATATAGCGGGAAATTTTCAAAAGCACTCTTTTCCCTAACAACACCCCCCTAATTTTTTCCTACCTTATTTTTAGCAGCGTTTTTAAAATGGAAATCGTACGGTAAGCAACAAATCAAGGGTTTAACGGGGTGGGGATGACAACCTTCACGCGGTCCCCCCTTTTTCCCTTTTTATAAAACCGATGCGCAGCCCCCAAACCTCAAGCTGCTCACCCTCATACAAAAAGAAGAAGCTGGTTTGTTTTTGTAAAATTGGACCCAGGTTTTCAAAATTTCCAAAAATTTGCCCGGGTTTTTAAATTTTACTTTTTAAAAAACAGAAAGTTCACCTTGGAAAAAACATTAACTGACCTAAACATACATAACATATCAACAGCCATCTTTGGGGCATATCTTTTGCAGTTGGCTTTGGGTCTTTTTCGTGTACCCTATGTGCTGGTATCCCCGGATGTGGGGGGGGGAAGCCATCTTATGTGTATTTTAAATTCGTCTTAATTTCTTGTGCGCCGATATGCCCCGCAAAAAGGTTTGGGGGAAATATCATATGTGGTTGACATTGGTCGGGTTTACGTGTACCCCAATATCCCCCCGGATAAATTTGGGGGCAGGCTTTTTTCTTATAATTAGTTTTAAAAAAATTGGTCGGGTTTACGTGTATACCAATACCCCGGATAAGGGGCAGCTATCATAATTATTTTAGTTGACATTGGTTAAATTTACGTGTATCCCAATATCCCCGGAAAAAGGGGCAGCTATCTTATGTATAGTTGACTTTGGTCTGGTTACGTGTATCCAAATATTCCCCCGCATGGGGGGCAGCTATCTTATGTGCAGTTGACGGTGGTGCAATTTACGTTCGATATGCCCGGGGGAAAAACCAAGCTATCTTATTTGCGTTGACAATGGTCGGGTTACGTTTTCCAAATATCCCCCCCGGAAAAGGGGGCACCCATTTTTAATTTGCAGTTGACTTTTGGGGTCGGGTTTACGTGTACCCCGGTTCCCCCCGGATAAGGGGAACGGCTATCTTTTTTTGATTGACATTGGTCCAAAAATTTTACGTTTTCAGATTCCCCCCGGATAAGGGGGGGGGAAGGGGCCCTATTTTATGTGCAGTTGACAATGGTCGGGTTTACTTGTATCCAAATATCCCCCCATTAAGGGCAGCTATCTTATTTTAGTTAACATTGATCTGGTTACGTGTGCGGGTAGGGCCCCGGATGGGGGGGAAGCTATGTTATTTAGTTGACATTGGTCTGGTTACGTGTATCAAATATTCCCCGGATAAGGGGGCAACTATTTTATTTGTGAGGAACGTTTTCGTTAAAACTTTTTAAAACAAAACTGCGATGAAAAAATAGTTCATAAAAAAATTTTTTTAAATATAGCAATCTTTAATTTTTAAATAAAAATTTTAAAAAATTTAAAAACCCTGTTTGTGGTTAAAGGTGTTTTTTAAAATTCTGTCTTTTGGCTCAAAATTTAAAATGCCCAAATTTTACCAAAAAATAATTGAGTGCCCGGAAATTGAGCCACAGGTGGAAAAAAAAACTCCTGTTTTAACTTTTTTCCCCAAATTGAAATAAATTATAAATTAGTCCTCCCCCTTTTTTTAAAATTTTTATTATATCGACCCCTAAAACAGGGAAAAAAAAATTATCGACTGGGGCATGTTCGGGTGTTTTTTCAAGGGAATTTCGCCGGGGTGTAACTTTGCTGTGGTTAATCAAGCTTGCATTGCAATTTTTATTAAAATTTGTCCCTCATTAAAAAATGTGAAACCCCATAGGAGTGGGGTTTGTAAAGAAAAAAATTAAGCAAGGTTTAAACCCCCCAATTCGCACCTTCACTCAAAGGTTTTGTTTTTTAAGGCAAAAATTGGGTTTAATTTGCTCAGTGGCCCAAAAGCGTGGGGCACTGCCTGTAATCCAATTAATTTCATGTGTGTGTGAGTTGGTTTTTGTGTATAATTATTGTCGGGGTTTTTTTTCTTCCTCCATAAGTTTTAAAGGGGGATAGAGACATTTCATTAGATAAAAACCTTTGGAAAAAATAAATTCCCTCCCCGGGTCCTGTTTTTTTGTTAATATAAATTAAACCTCCCAAATAATAATAAAACAATCCTTAAAAAAAAACAACATAATAACATTCATTTTTTCATGGAGGGGAAAATTTTTCTTCCTCCCCTGATTTTACATAATTTGTTGTTCCCGATAAGTACATTGGTGTTGTGGAAATTAAAACTGCACAGATTTGTTTTTGGGTGCATATTCTATTAAAAACAGAAAATTCAAAATTTTTCATCCGTCCGTTTTATTTGAAAGCTAGCTATCTTTTTTAAAATCATCCGAGGGGCCCCAAACCCTCTTTGACTTATTTCAATACGGTACGTTTTCCTTTTGACTAAAAAAACAAAAAAGGATCTGCACTTTTTTTTTTTCAAACCTTGTTTTTTGTTGCATTATCCAAAAAGCGTCTATAGTATAGTCATATGAAAGGATTAAAAAAAGTCTGTAAGACACCTTTCTAAAAAAACAAATTTTTTCAAAGTTATTCATCCGTCCGGTTTCAGTTTAATAAAACTAGCTATACTTTTTAAAAACATCTGGGCGCAACCCCCATTGTGACTTTTTCAATACGTTTCTTTTGACTAGGATCTGCACTTTTTTTTCGCGTCTATAATCCCCATAAAAAAGGGGTTCCCGCCTAGAGCCAGTGCTTTTAAAAGAAAATGGGGTTTTACAGCAACTGTAACTTTCTTTAAAATATAAGTTTAAATAAAAAAAAAGGAAAAAATCAGGGAAAAAAATTAACCAAATCCCTTTTGTCTTCAAACTTTAATAAAAAGTTGCCTGTACGGATTTCACATGGTAAAAAAAGTGCACGTGTTTACTTTGCATCAACACCCTTTTCGGCGTGAAGTCTCGTTGATACTTCGCACGAATACCAGCATGGTCTGGAAAACGGAACAAACCCAGTCGGGACGGATAGCTTGATATTTTTGGTCGGGAAAAATACATGAAAAGTTTTTTGGGAAAAGGGTTTTTATGGTTTCAAAAAAGTTTATAAATCTTGAAATTTGTATCCCTTTTACCCATGCATTGTTTGAAATTCCATCCAAAATTGTCCAAATTACCCCTTTTTCGATGCGATACAGAAATCGTTCACTGTGCAGTTGACATTGGTCTGGTTTTCGTGTACGCTGATCTGCCCCGGGTGTGGGGGGGGGGGGAGCTATGTTTATTAGTTGACATTGGTCTGGTTACGTGTTCCAAAAATTTTCCCCCCATAAGGGGGAGCTATCTTTTTGCAGTTGACTGGTCGTTTTCGTGGAAAAAGAAAATGCCCCCCCGGGGAAAAGGGCAGCTATCTTATGCGGGTTTACATTGGTCTGGTTTGGTTCTGTTTCCCCCCGGATAAGGGGGGTATCTTTTTTGTAGTTGACATTGGTCTGGTTTTCGTGTATCCCGATATGCCCCCGGATAAGGGGGGCAGCTATCTTATTTCAGTTGACATTGGTCGGGTTGGTTTTCCGGGGGTCCCGGATAAAAGGGGAAACTATCTTATGTTCAGTTGACTTTGGGCTGGTTACTGTATCCCAAAAATGCCCCCGGGTAAGGGGGAGCCATCTTATTCGGGTTTACTTTTTTTTACGTGTTCCAGATATGCCCCGGATAAGGGGGAGCCTTTTCTTGGTCTGGTTACGTGTTCCCAAAAATTTCCCCCCGGGTAAGTGGGGCAGCTATCTTATGTGCAGTTGACCCAAAGGTCTGGTTTTCGTGTTCCCGATATGCCCCCGGGTAAGGGCAACTATCTTATTTTAGTTGAATTTGGGCTGGTTTTCGTGTATCAATATGCCCCGGATAAGTGGGGGGGGCTATCTTATGTGGTTTACATTGGTTTGGTTCGTGATACCAATATGTCCCCGGATGGGGGGGAGCTATCATAATTATGTGTAGTTGACATTGGTCAATTTACGTGTATCCCAATATTCCCCGCATAAGGGGGGATATCTTATGTGCGGGTTTACAGTGGTCTGGTTACGTGTTCGAAAGCCCCCGGATAAGGGGGGGAACTATCTTATGTGCAGTTGACGGGGCTGGTTTTCGTGTATCCAAAATGCCCCCCGGGTAAGGGGAAATTTTCTTTGTCAGTTGACATTTTTGGGCTGGTTTTCGTGTATCCCCATATGCCCCCGGATAAGGGACTATCTTATGTGCAGTTGGCATTTGGTCGAATTTTCCCCTTCAGAAAGCCCCCCGGGTAAAGGGGGGAACTATCTTATGTGATTGACATTTGGGCTGAATTTACGTGGCCTGATATCCCCCGGGTGTGGAGAACCCATGTTATGTGTAGTTGACATTTTGGGCCAAAATTTTCGGGGTCTAAAAATTTTCCCCCGGGTAAGGGGGGGGAACTATTTTATGTGTAGCAGGGGGAAAGTTTCGTTAAAAAAATTTTGCATGAAAACTCGATGAAAATTAAAATTTCTTTAAAATATTTTTTTATAGCAATCTTGAATTTGTGTAAAATTTAAAAAAAGTAGGCCTATGTAGGGGGTAAAAGGGGTTTTTTTTAAAGGGATTCTTTTTTGGCTCATAATATGGTGTCCCAAAATTTTCCAAAAAAATAATTGGTTTTGAGGGGCGGATCCGGGGGGGGCCCCGGGGCCGGTTTCCGCCAGGGAAATGGTAAAAAAAAAAAAAAATTTAAAAAAGGATAAAAAAAAAAAAAAAAGGGGGTCGGAAAAGGAGGAGTAGCCTAACAAAAAAACCGGCGACATATTAAACCTCTGCTTTTGTCTCTTTTGGCATAAAATAAATACTGAAAAAAAGCAACAAGAAAAAAAAAGGGTTCCGGGATCAATCTCCATGGAACTGAAACCCTCTTTGAGGGAAAACCCCCCATTTCCCGAAACTCGGGGGTTTTAACTCTCCATCTCAACATCTAATCCTCTTGGGGGAAATTTTTACCGGTTTTAAAAGGACAGCCAGCGGGAAAAAATTGATCCTTTACTGAATGGTTTGGGTTTTAAAATCCCCGGGGTGGCCCAAACGCCCCATTCTTTTTAATTTAAAAAAAATTTGGGGCCATCATGTCCCTTGAAACCATGTATTATTTTTTGATCGTTGAAATTGGCCAAACCAAATAGACCTTGGTTTTTAAAAGAGAAATCGCCCATCGTGATAAAGTTGTATTGTCCCCCAAAACCACGAACGTTCTTTGACCAAAGACATCACGTAGTATATTTGTTTGAGCAGAATTATTCAGGCTCCTTCAAAATTCCTTTGAGTGAATATACCCTGAATGAAAGGCTGTGGTGCATCTCAACAAAATTATGGTCGTATCATCTCTCCGTTAGTTACTAGTTAGTAAGTTTTGTTTATAGGCCTGCTTCAAACGTCAAACGTTGCGTATCTAATTCAAATAATGACCAAAAATTTACATTACATGTAATAAGGAGAAACTGCTGGAACAGTTCAACAATAGGTCTTATTAAACGGTCGGAAAAACGGAGAAAAGTGGCTTTTCCCGATGTTGAAGAGGCTGCTTTGACCTGGTTCAAAGCGTAGGCCGAAAACATTCCGATTTCGGGTCCAATTCTTCAAGAAAAGGCCAGGTCTTTGGCAAAAAGTTGGGACATCCAGACTTCAGCTGTAGGATGGGTGGCTTGCCCGTTTCAAAACACCCCAAAGGCTAACGTCAACGCGGTGCTGAAATGCGCTCAATCCTTTTTTTAAAACTCTATTGCAGCCAAACTACACCAATGGTTGTATAAGGTAGGTCATAATTGATTTCGAAAGCGATAAATAATTTTATTTTTTTTGGAAAAACTTTAACAAAAACATGCCATTTGAAACAAATTAATAAATATGTGAGACGTTTATAACAAATTTTAAAATGTTGCATCTTTGTGCTTAACCCCCGTGCTCAATAGGTTACTTTGCGGGCGTACGATAATTTATGCAGAGGGGTTTAAAATGGCGACTCGCTAACTCGAACCCCCGCATAAGTCGAAGTTTGGTTCTTTCCCCCTGAGTTTGACTTATCGAGTTTTGACGTATTTGAATTGACACGGCAGAAAGTCGACGTTTAAAGCAACTGACTTCGCCGTAAGTTCGACAGGCAGGTCTTGCCGCTCGAACCCCAGCTCGTTTTGGACTCTTTCAAGCGAAGAGATGTTTTTGTGTTTGGGGTTTCCAGCAGTGCTCCCATATCAAAGATATGGTCTAACCAGTGTGAATATAATTTCTTCGATGGACTTTCAGGACATTTCAGTTAGCCTTAGCAATCTTCTGAGGAACTGATTGATTTATTTTATCAACCCATTCTTAAAGAAAATTTTTTCCTCCACGAATTTAGTTAATGGAGATGACTTCATAAAGTTTAACACAGCCTCATTATGGCAATTAATTGATTGCAGTTTTTTTTATTATATTTGATTTTCCACAGAAGCTTCGGGATAAAATATCCAACGATGTGTCTCATAAAGGTTGATAAAAAGGATTAAAATTAGGTGCAGAGTAAAAATAAAGCCACCACCCAAGGGGGAACAGCCTTCAGTTTGGTGTACTGTCATTATTGAGAAAAGTGGATTTTTTGTATCAATTTCCAATGATGATTATAGTGACTTTTCAAAATTCCAAAATTAGTTAGTCTACATTTCGTTTGCAATCAGTCTATGTTCGGGCAAAGCGTTGATCGGGTTTTCTTGACCCAATTCCTCCACGTCTACAAATTGTTCCTTTCATCTGAAGAAGGGTCGGGGTACCGTGTGGAAATTACAATCGCCGATGTCAATTTACGTCGGATTCTACGCCAGTACGCATAGGCCTGCAAGTACGATGAGTCTTCGCGATGGTTTTAACAGGGCAAGGAACGTATGAAATCAAGCCCTTTTGAAAATTTCAACTGGACTGAATTCCGGATAAATTAAAACTGAAGTCAATAACTGAAATTAAATGCCAAACATCGGGAGGAGAAACTATATTGTTGTAGTCATGA
This sequence comes from Zoroaster sp. YZ-2022, assembly GCA_029582265.1. Taxonomy (NCBI): domain Eukaryota; kingdom Metazoa; phylum Echinodermata; class Asteroidea; order Forcipulatida; family Zoroasteridae; genus Zoroaster; species Zoroaster sp. YZ-2022. The sequence continues at coordinate 21,959 of JAQQFT010000298.1, read as the reverse complement.
CATTGCTAAAATAATGCTAAAATATGCTAAAATAATGATTTATATATATATATATATATATATATATTCTCCAATAATCTTGAAAACTTTTGTAAAAAGTCAGGTAAAACTGGCCAGGAATCGCCCAGATTGCAATGCATCCAGAATCAACATTTTCCGGGGCCTTTAAGGCCCCGGCCCCAAACTGAGCGCTTCGCGCTTCCCCTCGCATTTAATAATAATAACAATAAATAATAATAAAGATTTGTAGCGCCACATATCGACCTGCTGGGCGCTTAAGGCGCGAAAAAAAGGGGAAAAAACATGATTACAAACAATATACAATGTTAGCATAGGAAAAAATGTTCGTTTTGGGGTGTGCCCCGTCTAAAATTCCCCGGATCCGCCCTGGTTAGTGTCCGAAATTTGGGGCCCACGGGTGGTAAAAAACCCCCTGAACTATTTTCGCCAAATTGCGTCATTCATGAAAGTTAGTCCTCCGTCCATTTTTTAATTTTATTATATCGATCGCTAAAACAGAGGCAAAACAAATTATGGGACTGCGACATGTTGGGGTGCTTTTCAAAGTGAATTTGCCAGGTGCTTTACTTTGTGGTATAATCAATGCTTAGAAACACACTTTCGTACAGATTTGTCCTCATTACAGCATATGTGACAACCCCCTAGGAGTGGGGTTTGTGAAGAAAAAGTTAAGCGTTAATCACTTCAATTCCCCACCTTCACCGAAGGTTTGTTTGAAGAATTAGTTGAATCGCTCAGTAGCCAACAGCGTGAGGTCCTGCCTGAATCCAAATCAGTGTGTGTGAGTTGGTTTGTGATAATATTGTGCAGTGTATGTGGGGATAGAGACATGCATGCTCAGATGAAAATCCTATGGAAAGAAAGAACAGGACATCCCGGATCCTGTTTTCTGTTAATAAATCAATCCTCCCAAAAAAAATAAATCAATCCTTTAAAAGAAAATAACATAATAATTCATTTTATCATGGAGGAATGTTCTCTTCCTTGATTTACATAGTGTGTTGTTTTACAAGACATGTAAATGTTGTGCGGTAAAACTGCAATTTGTTTTGGCTGCATATTCTATTAAAAAAAAGACATATTCAAAATATTCATCCGTCCAGTTGCGTTTGAAACTAGTATAATTTCGCAATCATGACGCAACTCGTTGTGACTTATTCAATACGTTTCAAAGACTAAAAAAACAAGAAAGAATCTGCACTTTTTCTTTTAAGCCTACATGTTTGTGTTGATTATCCAAAAATGCGTCTATAGTATAGTCATATGAAACGTATGGAAATAAGTCACAAGAGGTTGTCTATATTCTATTAAAACAGACATATTCAAGTTATTTATCCGTCCAGTTGCAGTTTAATGGAAGGCTATACTTTTGCAAATCATCTAGCGCAACCTCATTGTGACTTATTTCAAACGTTTCATATGACTAGGATCGCACTTTTTCTTTTGCGTCTATAGTATACCCCATAAAAATGAGTGTTCACAGCCCAAGAGCCAGTGCTTTAATAGATATGGGTTCTAAAGCAACTGTAACCTTTTAAAAATATAAATATTAAATAAAAAAAAGGAAAGAAATCGGAAACAAATTAACTGAAATCACTTTGTCTTCAAACTTTAATAAAGTTGTGCCCGGGTGCACATAGGTAAAACAAGTGACGTGTTTACTATTGCATCAACACCTTTGCGTCGGCGAAGTATGTTGACCAGTACGTCGCACGAATACCGGGATGGTCTGGAAAACGGCAACAACCCAGTCGGGGCGGGTAGCTTGATATTTTTTGGTCGGAAATATACATGAAACCTTTTCGGAAGGTTTTAAAAATGGTTTCAAAAAATTTTTAAATCTGTCGAAATTTGTATCGCACAATCTGCGATGCATTGTTTGAAATTCCCTCGCAGATTGTCCAAATTCTCGCATTTTGCGATGCGATACAGGGGAAAACGTTCCTGTAGGAATTGGTCTGAATTTTCGTGTACGCTGATATGCCCCATGTGGGGGTGGGGGAGCTATTTGTGTAGTTGACATGGGCTGATTTACGTGTATTTAAATATTCCCCATAAGGGGCAGCTATCTTATGTGCAGTTGACAATGGTCTGAATTACGTGTATCCAGATATGCCCCCGGATAGGGGCGCTATCTTATTTTAGTTGACATTGGTCTGAACTTTCGTGTATCCGATATGCCCCCGGATAAGGAGGCAGCTATCTTTTGCAGTTGACATTGGTCTGAATTTACGTGTATTCAGATTGCCCGGATAAGGGGCAGCTATCTTATGCAGTTGACTTGGTCTAAATTTACGTGTATTCCCGATATGCCCCGGATGGGGGCGCATCTTTTGCAGTTGACATTGGTCAATTTACGTGTTCAGATATGCCCCGGATAAGGGGCAGCTATCTTGCAGTTGACATTGGTCTGAATTTACGTGTATCAAATATGCTGGATAAGTGGGGCAGCTATTTATGCAGTTGACATTGGTCTGAATTTTCGTGTATCCAGATATGCCCCGGATAAGTGCAGCTATCTTATTTAGGTTTACATTGGTCTGAATTACGGGATCCAGAAAGCCCCGGAAATGGGGCAGCTATCTTATTGTAGTTGACATTGGTCTGAATTACGTGACGCTAATATTCCCCGGATGTGGAGGGGCGGGGGAAGGGAAGCTGTTTTATGTGAGTTGACGTTGGACTGAATTTACGTGCCAATATATCACCGGAGGGAAGTTATCCTATTGTAGTTTGATTCGCGCGGTCTTGGTTGTAACCCAATTGTCAATTTGTCAATTTGTCTATATATAGAGGGGCGGGGTTCCGCATGTTATGATGAGTGGGAGAAAAGGCTATGTTCCTCATTATAGGGAACATAATGTTTATGTAAAATAAAAAACATGAAAATACTACAGTTCATACAAGGAACGATTTTTTCAAAAGTTCATAGCAAAACTGCGATGAGAAAATGAATTTGATAGCAAAAAATTTGTTATAACAATTTGATTTTAAGCAAATTTAAAATGCTTAAAATTGCAGTGTCGTGTGCATAGGTAAGGGGTTTTTTTTCCAAGGTTTACTGTCGTTTTCATATAGGAATGTCCAAATTTTCAGAAATAATAATCTTTAGTGTCCGGAAATTGAGCCATAGGTGGTAAAAATTCACGTTTTCTTTTTTCCAGGCAATTTTCTTTTTTCCCAAATTAGTCATTCATGAAAAGTTTTCTGTCCATTTTCTTTTTGTTTACATTATATATCGATCGCTAAAACAGAAGCAATATCACGAAACAAATTACCGAATGTTTGCTTTTCAACGTGAATTTCGCGAGTGTAACGTAAATTTTGTGTATAATCAAGCTTGATTTTTATTATTAAAAATTTGTCAGGAAAATGAGTGGGTCACCGTGTTGAAACTTTCAATCATATTTTGTGCCGCAATGATTCTAAATCTTACCATATATAAATGAATCCATTTGTTAATTTTAAAAAAATTTATTATAATAATAATAATAATAATAATAATAATAATAATAATAATAATAAAATAATAAAAATAATAATAACGTTTTTAAACCCACATCCATTCTTGCTCAAAGGGAAAAAAGAAAAACATTAATACAAACAAATAAATGATAGATAGGAAAAAAAATTACCGAATACTAAAACCCAATGATTAAAAATACATCATCTTTGAAGAGGTGACATAAGATGAGTTTAACATCGATTTGAATCTTTATACTAGACAAGATTTGAGTTTAGTTGAAGATGTTTCCCAGAGTCTCGGAGCTGCGAAGAAACCCCCATCCCCCCATTTTCCGTTTTAAAGTTTTTCCTTGGGGAGTAAATGTTGGGCGAAAATTGCGTGAGGGGTTAGACTTAAAAGTTCAGAAATAAAAATTGGAGCAATGTTATTAAAATTTTTTGGAACAATTACAAGTTTAAAAAAATTTCTCTGTGAAACAAAAAGGGGGCAGTTCTTTCAAGTTTTGGGATATGGAGATTTTTGACAAAGTCAAAAAAGATGCTGGTTTTTAGTTGAAGACGGATATTTGATTCGGGAGCCCTAAAGGAGAGCTTTCCCCGTTATCGACCGTGTGGACAAAGGGGTTTAAAATTTTGTTGCAGCATTTTTATTAAAGTTTTCCTAATTGGTTATTTTTTATTGAAATGATGATATCGAACAATTTTGGGAGATATTTTTTTAAAGTCATTGTCGAGTCAAAAAAACCCCCAAATTACGATGTAATGGGGGTTATCTATCCCTTTTAAATAAAGGGAAGAAACTTGACAAGTGACGTACCCAAAAAAACAAATTCTGTTTTTCATCTTCAATTTCAGGAATTTTTTCTCATCCAACTAAATTTTGAAAACTTTCCCCAGTGTTTAATGCAGGAATCGGTTCTGGAAGATTTAAAGAAAAAGCCGGTATCAGCAAACGGGTAAAAAATTTCAAAATGATATCACAACGGGAAAGGAAAACAGTAAACCACGGGGCCGAGCACAGAGCCGGGTGTGCAAAGGGGCCCCTCGGAGATAGCGTTAAAAAACAAACATGTGAGGCCTAAAAAGGGTTAGGATTTCAAACCCAGGGCTTGTCATGTACCCAAGATGATTTTGAAGGCGGGAAAAGGTTTTTAGATCGAAGTGTAAAAAAAGCGGCGTTTAAGTCTAAAAACAAATGGGTGATTTTCCCTCACCCAGGCAGAAAAAATGTTTGTTGACGCGAAGAAGGGGTTTGTTCCAAAATGGTTTGAAACGAAATGTGTCTGAAGGGTTTTTACCGAACATGGTCAGAATCCGTGATGAAACAACTCGTCGTTGTTTTCCCTACTTTTAAAATTTGCTCATGGTCGGTAATTTTGAAAAATTCCTTTTCCCAAAACGGGTTTTTTAGGGGGTTTTAAAATGAGCAACCTTCGGGGTATTTGGGGAAAACCGAAGAAAAAGGGGTTTACAAAATTTTGATATACTTAGCAAACATAATATTTTTTTTTTTAGCAAGTTGGCACTGGGTCAAGTTCCCTATTTTTATGGCATTTAGTATTTCTTGATTCCGTAACACTAGTGGCCCAAAAATGGGCACTCGTGGGCCTTGGTGAGGGGTTTTTATAGAAAACGGTACTGAGGAAAAAAAACGACGGATATTCTAATTTTGTGACAAAAAATTTTAAAAAACAGCGAGGTCCGATCAGGGGGTAGATGGGCACCCAAAATTTGGGTTTTAAAAAGTTTTCAACAATGTTAAAGTTTTTTTTAAAATCTTCCAAAGAGATGAGTGGGGATTTTTCCTGGGTTTAACTTCTTTCTTCACGTTGGTTACAGTATTTTGCCGATGTACCCAAGTTTCCCCTTTACGCCATTTTGCTCAAAGGGGGGTTTTTTCCCTTGGATATATCATTGAACCAGGGTTAGATTGTATTTTTAAAGTTCATTTTTTTGGGCATGACCAAGATGTTAAAGTAAATTTAAAAGACGACACAACCGTCACCATCTTTCAATTTCATTTTCCCGTTGAATTCAATATCCATAAATCTTTAATATTTACTTTTCCGTGGGAAAGGGGAAGGGTGGGGGGTTTTTGGGTTCAAATTTACCTGATTGCATAAACGATGGGAGAAAATTTGTTATATTTAGAAAAGGGGAAATATTTTCACTTTTCAAGAGGTCAAGACATGACCATACCGATGAGTGGGTGCTGTGATGTGCTGTATAAGTCCATGAGCAGAGAGCAGATCTTTAAACTGATTTGCATAATTGTTTGAAATAATGTCCATATGAATGTTAAAATCGCCGGTTAAAATAATGTCAGATGGGTGTAAGAGATAATCGACAATTAATTTTCAAATTCCTGCAGAAAACTGGAGAAGTTTATGTTTACCATCAACATCCCTTTCTGGTCGATAAATATTAACAAGGCGAACAGATCTAGAGTTGCACGTTACCTCACATGCAGAGATTCAAATGTTAGGTAGTCAATGTTAACACTTTTCATACTGACAGATAAACTGGACCCAAAGAAGTTGTAATGTTCGTTTCTAGAGTTCCTTTGAATACGGCCGTAGCCATCGTATGAAAGCGCACGTGTGAACTGAACACGACACTATTGTGTATAGGGTGGCTCAATTGCTCAATGTTCCAACCCCAACTCGGAGAAAATAAACACGTGCGAAGCTAAACAACTGGGCGGTTGTTGCGTGTTTTCCATTTCGGAATTTCGCCCGTAGTTAATTCATCAGCAGAAAATATTGCATCACATAGACTTTTAGGCATTGCGGATAAAATCTTTACGGATTGCTGGGAAATAAAGTTGATGTACGGATACAATAGGTAAAACCAGTGCACGTGTTCACTTTTGCATTAACACTTTCGCATCGTGATGTCATCGTTGACCACGTACGTCCCCGGACGTACCCCAGCGTGGTCTTGACACACGGAAACAAACCAGTTGGGACTGATCCCTTGATATGTTTTGGTCGAAATATACATGTAAACGTTATTTCGGGAAAGGTTTGTGAATATGATTTCAAAATGTTTGTTATTAAACCACAATAGTGAAAGAATCTGTCGCAATTTGTATCGCAAAATTCCATCGCAGATTGTCCAAATTACGTCGCATTTTGCGATGCGATACAGGAAATCGTTCACTGCATACAGTTATATAAAAATTAAATTATCATTTTGGTTGTCCCCAGAGGAAGCATCCCAAGTTATAGAAACAAAAATAATAACCCTTGGTATACTTATTGAGTTTAGGAGAAAGGTGGTCGGTCAGAAAAGGGAAGTTGTTTTACGTATTATAGCAAAATTATGGAGAAAATGATTAAGAATTAGTTCACCTTTTGGCTGACCACTGTTCTAATTCACTGACTTTGTAAAATAAAACGTTTTTTTCCAAAACCAACTCCCATAATTCATTGCGTACAATTCTGATCAGGCTTATTGGGATAAACATTACGTGTATGCACCCATAAAGTGGCACAACATACGCTTAAACGAGATCAAATGTATGTGGTCGCCGCATAACCATAATCGCGCCTGCGCGCAAGTCATTAACTCTTGTACATGGTTGGAAGTTGGCCACTAGTGGCCTGACTAATTACAAAGGTGTGAAAAGAGAAGTTTATCTCGTTAACTTGTGGAATTTCAGATACCTCTGCTGGAGGGACTACAAGAATATCACACTCGAACCCCTGGAATCGGGGGTTACGACCGTGACATTAGACTGGGCTCGTTTCCTAATGTGTGAATAATCCTTTGCTGAGCTGCTTCCTTCCCAGTTTGGTTTTGAATGGTCCTTGTTTGAGAACTGCTACTTTTGAAGTGTTGAAGCGAATGGCCAAGTAGATTAAAGTGCTCAGCCACAGGGCTTCTGGCCTATCATTGCAACTGATGAAGTAGCTGCAGCTACGAAATTGTATGCCTACTTTTTAAGTTTAGTTAGTCTTAAAAGTGCTACCTATTTATATATATATATAAGTATATATATATATATATTTATATATTTATATATATATATATATATATATATATATATATATATATATATATATATATATATCTTATTCTACCCATTCAACACGGATGGTCACCAGATCTATAGTGTATAAAGAAACTGTAAAGTGTAAGGAATTGAAACTTCCTTTTCTTCTGTTTATCTCCATATACATTATAAAGCAATTCAAAGTAATAACAACTAAATTATTCCATAATAAAACAGTGGTATAAACTATCAAACCTATGATAATGAAAAGTAATATACCTGGAAATAATAAAAGATGAACAATCAGGAGATGAAAAAGAGAACTTTTCCAAGCTTTATTCTTACTTGTGTATAATTAAATCCATCCATGCTGGTGGTAACTGGTCATCACATGGAATATAATGACCTTCTGACAAAGATCCTGCACAAGGTGTTTATTTGGTCTTTGGGATATTCCATTGTCAGGAGAGGTAAGTGCAATTATGAGGGAATGGGTCTAAATAAAAATTATAAGGGTATATACAAATTTCGAAACAGGATGCCACTTTTACTATGTATACAGGTATAGGCTTATGTAACATTTGTACAAAGCACGTGGGCATAAATCTGGGAGGGGAGGGAGGGATAGGGTGGGGATAGGGTTGAATAGGTGGGGATAGGGGTGGGGTGGGTTGATAATGTGGCGCACCACACTTTTGGCCCAGGACTTCATGGTCCATGGGATCACCCCGGAATTTGTATGTAGTTAATGGTTGGGGTTTCATAGTGCACTTCTCCCCTATGGGCCCAAAGGGGAGTTAGGGTTACTAAAGTTTGGGACTAAAATTCATAAAACTTGGGAAGATGAGAACAAGTCATATTAATTATGTTGGTCTAATTTGGAATTGAATAGGAAATAAATATCTTCTACACATCTATTCTTAGTTGTAGAAAATAATGTTTCTTAAGAATTCTAGATTCTTACCGAGTCAGTGGAATTCTACAGAGATTGGTCTCTATAGATAACTGGTTCTATAGAATTTCTACAGAAAGTAATAACTCTATAGAATTATTTTTTGAGTTTCTATAGATTTTTGTAATTTCTATAGAGCCTTATAGAACTCTATACGGCGTCTCGTTAGACTTCTATAGACTTATAGAACTTTTTGTAAGGGTGAGAATGCTTCAATCGTTTGTTTCCTTTTGTTATCTGAATAAGCGATTAATTAGCCATCATTTTTGTGGTGGCCTTATGAAGTCTTAGGCATGTATTATCACCATCTAAGCTGAGTTTTTATTAGCAGAACCATAATTATGAATAACAATTTAGGAATTTCAATTTCTAGAAAAACCTAAAGGGGACCACACCAACATATATAATATCTGTATATATTGAACATACATGTATCTTACAGCATAAATTGTACATGTCATTGTATACAGCCCATCATATCATAACTAGACACAAGTATTAAACCTTCACACTTTTAAAATAAAGTTCCCTCCCTTTTCTTACCACAGATTGGAACCAATGAACCTTTTTGTCATAAATGTGTCACACAAACAGCCATTTGTGTTACTACATGAGATGTGTCGCAGTCCGTTTAACTTTGTGATCCAATGGCCAGAAGTTGAAGTTGATCCATTCTTCAAAGGAGATAATGTATGTTTCAAATTAATTTATATGGGCCTATCCCGTCTGTGGCAGTCTGTACTGTCATGGAAATTGTTTTTCCCCAGGACCTTTAAGACACATCTAGGTCTTTCCTATGATATTATATATCATAGTGTCCCCACACAGTGTCACCACATATACAGATGTCATGAGAAATATTGTAAATTTGCTGCAGTTTGATAACAATTGTTCTAGAAGTACAATTTCCTATATTAGTACTGTAACACCCTGTGTAAATAAACTACAGTGGATATGTGAAATTGTAGAATACTGTAAAAGAGAGCAAACATGACGACAAATGTATGCAAGAAACTCAGAACTTATGGACAAAGAAAGAGGATTTTTATATAGGTTGATATTCACAGTGTTTCATACGTGACTGGAGTGGCAAGTAGAATTTTAAAAAACACTATAATCACAGAGAATTCATATAGTGTGATCACAGAGGATAATCGCATATAGGGTTCCTAACACCGTGAAATATTCAGTGTTCATAGTGGATAAACAGGCATTACGGGTTTTTCTCCATTAGAGGTTTCAACCTGAGTTGCTTATAGCCCAACCTGCATTTTTTGTCTGGTACATCTTTGGGTTCATGTAATACTAAAACCTGTACCCCACCATGTTTGACATGATATTTATTCTGTCTCGATTACATATTTTCAAAAAATTTATAATATACAGAATATAAACATAATTATAAGCACTGGTTAAATAATTTTTGGAACTCTGGAAGGGTGCTATCTGACTTGCTGGATATCCTGAGAAACGATATTAACAACGTAAGATGACGACATTTCTGATAGTAGGTCATTGTCTATCGTCTTCCCCAAGATAATTTATCTCGGCATGTCAACATACTGAAAGTAAATAATTTTATCACTGAGGTTAATTGTGCTTAGTAAGAATATGCAATTCTACCAAAATCACTGGAAAATTTTGTTGACATAGTATTGTTCTGTAATTTAGATGTAATTTGAGATGTGATATTGTCGCGTTATTAGTACAAATCACATTAGGAATTTGTGTTGCTCCCAGAATACCCTATCATGGGATGAGTTTATTACTAGTTCCTGTGACAAGTACAATAATTTATTTACTTTATCGGTGCTTTTCATGGGATGAGTGTCTACATGCCATCTACTGTGCATATTCTATTAAAAACAGACATATTCGAAATAACTCTAGACGTCGGGCTAACTCACCCGTCCAGATGGAGTTTGAAAAGCGAACTTTGCTTTTGCAAATCATCCGAACCACGACCCTCATTTAACTCATTTCAATACGTTTCCCACATGACTAAAAATACAAGAATGTAGGCATTTTTTAAAATTTCACGCCAAAATAATTCAATGGGTAGGGCTTAGTTTGTGCTGTCATGAATTCACCGCTTTGAATGCGGAAAATGTCCGTGCAGCTACCCACGCCACAAGTACAACACTTTATGGAGTGTCGCATGAGCGGGTCTAGCACACCGAACTCAAGTTCTGGTGTTGCTGTAGCAGCGTGTGGGTTTCGAGCCCCGGTCGTGACACTTGTGTCCTTGAGCAAAGGTACTTAACCATAATTGTTCGTCCTTCTGATGGGACGCAGCTGTAGGTCCTGTGTGTTGTGTGTAATGTGCACGTAAACGAATGCGCCTTTTTGAGCACCACTCTAGTTGGTGGACATGCGCCATATAAAGTCCAAGCACACATTATTATTATTATTACATGGCTAAACAACTTTATCAGTGCTTTTCATGGGATGAATGTTCAAGGCCATCTACTGTGCATATTCTATTAAAAAACCAGACATATTCAAAGTTAAAACCATACATCATTAAATCATCCGTCTGGTTGAGTTGGAAAGCTATACTTTTTTGCAAATCATCCGACCACGAACCTCATTTAACCTATTTCAATACGTTTCCACATGACTAAAAATAACCCATGCCTATACAATTGAATTATTTTCGCATGGAAATAAAAAGTTTAAGATCCATTCTTGCATTTTTAGTCGTGGAAAAATGGTAAATGTTTCTAAAACATTAATAACCGGAAAGAAAACAATATCCAGCACGGGTTAGCTGACACCGTTTTGGCATTTCAAGCCATCTGCATGTGTGGTCTGAATTTCAAAAATGATTGATGATTCTGTTTTAGTTAGATAATTCAACCCCAAACCCAATAGTTATATTCCATTAAAAAGCTCCTTATTCAAAAACCAATTCGTCCGCAAGCCCATAATTCTGAAACATGTGAAACATTTTAATTGGGGACAGAGACTAGTACATAATCTTAGGTCCATATCGTCACCCGTTTTCACGTAGGGCCCAAATTTGGGGGAAAGGGGCCAAATTTAATTTTCTGACATTCTGAATTAGGTTGAAATCTACAATCCCGTAAAATTTAAAGGGCCCAAAATGCATTAGTTTTGTAATTACACTAGCGCTATGGGCAAAATGATGAGTAAGGAGCAATTTGCATTTTCACGAAGGGGAACAAGTATTGCAACACACACTAACGTTCAGTTTGGAGAACCAATTTTACAATAATTAGGTGTTTGGATTGGTGCCCAAACACCTCTTGATATTGGGGTTCATTTTAGGTGTTTGGGTTGGTGCCAAACACCCTTGATATTGTCTGTTTTTTTTTAGGTGTTTGGGGTTTGGTGCCCAAACACCTCTTTGATATTGCCCGTTTTTTATACTTTTCTTTTCTTCTCAATAAGACTTATCCACAGACAAAAACATAGTTGCAGAGTTCATGAACCCTTTAAAACTTCACGCATAGTTAGACCTTAGCATGTAGTTGTGCTCAAACCCTTTAATATGTTTGTAATACTGTTGGGTGACGTCATTAGTGAGGTCATCAGGATATCGAATTACACTAAATCAAAGGTTATTATTTTCAAAAAATCAAGGTCTCATGAAACCATACAAACGATATTTCTCACAGTCTTTGCAATTCATGATATAGATCTTTTAATTATGTGATTTTTCGCACACAGACGTGACCCAATCTGATTCTCCTTCCGGGTCGAAAACCGGGGTTGAACATTTCAAAAAATCATATCCTATGAACCCAATGGTGAAAAATGTTTTCTACAATCTTTGCATCATCTTAAAGACCTTGAACTATGTCACATTTTTCATGCAGACATGACCCATATTTCACCTTTCTCCTTTCCCGGTCGAAAACAGAAGTTTGGGAAATGGAACAACGTTCTGTATGAAAGCCACGTGAATGGCCTTGACGTCTCTCTTTTTGCCACAGACATATCATTTGGCCCAAATGTGTGCGCAGTATCTAATTAGAATAAGAATACTTACGAAGACCGCGCAGGTCATGACCTCGCCACGCATGCGCGCAGCATGCAGTGATAAAACAATGGCTTCCCTGTCCGGGCCTGTCTGCAGAAAATTAAGTATTAAAAATACCAGCATGGAATCCAAATTTATCATTTTTTGGAAATGAGTTGGACAAAGTTTTCTTTCATGTGCAAGCGGATGGAAGAAATAGATGGTATGGTTGAGTGTGATATTGCCCGATGTCCGCCGTTCAACCATCGAGCAGCAGAATGGTCTAACGTTAGGTAGGGCTATTACAGTCAGCTAACGTTAAGCAGCCTTACAGGTAATGTAGGGAAATTATTTTTAAAACAATTTGAAAATAATTCGACCTAATCAGACTCATATTTTTTGTAAAATAGTTGGACTTAGGCCTATATGAAAAATATCCTTGACAGTTTAACTTATGTCGTCAGACTTTTAATATCTCATTTTCGTCTGTCCTTCAATATCGTGTCTGTTGTTGACATTATCATCATACTTTTTTAGTGACAATTTCAAAAAAAGATCATTCCTGGTGATTATTTTCAATAGTTACCATGTTAATTAGTTACCATGTTACCTTGACCAACAAAATAACCTTGACCAACAAAATAAACTAACCTTAACCACCCCAAATCCATCAAAATCCTGAAAGGAAATTTTTGGGAAAAATCAGCACTGTTGAAAATGGATCTTATGGAGTTTATCAGATACTTGGGGTAATACTAGTTGCACAAACATACTTTGTACATGACAAGAATATTCAACCTTGGCCTATATAAACATGAAATGAACTCAAGCTGAACTAAAGTTTTGGGGTTATTTTTCATAGTGTATACAACAAGATGGATGACCCACTATTTATTATTTTACATGTATGATGAATAGCCGACATTCCTAAAATTAATTACTACTTGATTTATAGATTTATGGGTACCACTCTGAGTGGTACAATGTTACATGCCAATTTGGTAGGGCTGGAGAGGAAACAGAAACAAGGTAGGCAAATATTGAAAAAAATTCGCAGAATGTCGTATCTGACCGCCACTTTTTTCTCATTCAATATAACCAATAAAGTAATTTCCACCTGTAAGGTGGAGAAACATATGACACATGGATATGATATATTTCATGAAAATCAGCCATTTTGGTATACAAATAAATTCTCCAAAATATGTCATCTGATGTTGTAAAACCCACAATTAGTGACCAACACAGTCATTGTATATGCAGTGGCAACTATAATAGAATCCTTTCTATTTTCTGAAAAGGGGAGATTTTTTAGGAAAAGGGAAATAATAAGTAGCGGAAAATAAAGTCCGAAAACCATCAGCAAAGTGATTTGAAGATAGCCGCTTTCTGGTACCACCAAAAATCGATAGAATACTTTTAACTACATTTTTGGGGTTGCAAAAAAATTTCCAAAAAACTCCCTTTTAAAACATATAAAATGAAACATAGGTCATAATTTCAATAATATTGCAATTCTTTTTTGCATTCATAAAGAAATTGTTTTAGGAGCCAATAACCACAGATATGTAAAAATTTTCAAGTGTCACCCAATAAATTGAAAATTATTTTGCAGAGCGTGTATGTACTTTAAAGTAGTTTGCTTTTTGCTTCTATTTTCCTAAAAGCTCAAAAGACTAATGATTTATTTTACATGGAATTTCTGACTTGACTCACAATTCGATTTTATATTTTATCGTGATAATTTGTATTCGTGATCTTGATTAATGCCGATAACTTAAATAGGTTCTTGATATTGTAATCGAACAAAAAGTTATCGCAATATTCGATATTGTGTTCATCGCCCAAGCTTAGTCTGCAGTTAAAAATGGCTCTTAGTTATATGTTGCTTTTTTCGTTTTTCATTCGTTACCTTGTCTGTGTGTGTGTCATTTTTGTTAATTTTCACTCTCTTTTGTCTACAATGCCCATTCCCTTTACTCACTTATTCCCTATTTCTATTAAATATTACTACCTTTCATACAAATTCAGGTCAATATTGAGGTTGAGCGTTGCGAATGCAGCACTGAACTTCTGTGAAAAGAAAACTGTGGTCTTCACTGTAGTTACTCCCTGACAAACTGAGAAAAATTTAGAAAACTGATAATATTCACAGTGCCAAACCCCTTGATTGTATGCCAACTGTTTGAAGCAGCCCAATGGAAAGATGAGAGGGGTTACTTTTGTAAACTGAAGATAAGAAATCTTTGGTTTAGAAGTTTTTATTGTCTTTGCTATAATGAGTATGTACCCAACCCTTAGATGTTAATCCATCAGATGAAATACCTATTTTGGTAAATGACGGCTAAATAAAAATCAGAAGAAGTCATCCAGAAGAGAATAATAAAAACAATGAAATTCTTTTCACAAAGTCATTACATCGTGTTCATCAAGTATGTACAAGAAGGCAGAAGGGAGTTGACCTGAGGTTGACCCACAATCTGAAAACACGTCTGGAAAAGTACATTTCTGTTTGGTGTTCTGCGATCATTTACATTGTGAACAGCAATTAATTTGGTGTGCTGGTAACTTCTCGCCGCAAAAGAACTGGTATAGAGACTGCAGGTTTGGCTCAGATACATTGGTGTAATTTTATACTGATATATGCAGCAGCAAAAAAGGAGAACAGAGAAGATTTTTACATGAAAGTGCCTATCTTCACACACCTTCCAGGGCTCGATTTGACACCAGCCCATGCAAACACTAGTCAAGAGTGCCGCGGGTTGTCAACTTGTTTCGTAGCCCGGCTGGGCTAATGTACCAACAACTTACCTTTGTAATTTTCTACACAGGTGATATTTGATTTTTTAATATGTAAACAAAACAAAAATAAACTTGAACGTTGGAGTGTTAACGGTCGTTAATTTTGTCAGTCGTTACTCATTACTGACCTGGCGTCGGCTTGATGTTAATGACCTACAACATCGAGCCTGTTCAGAAGGGGACGAGCGTGGCGCATGGGCATACAAACGACGTTACAGTACACATACGACATGCACACACACACACAGCAGTTAGCTCCACGATCACTGGGAATGAATGGTACCCGACGCCCCTTTTTACGTGATTGCGTGTTTCGCGTCCGGGAACCACCCATGCATGACGTACCGAATCAGATGAATCAGAGGAGGAGAGAACATAGATATAACTCCGACGTGGCTTCGGATGAAGACGAATCAGATGATTCATCTTCTTTAAATTTACAGTGAACGATTTCTGTATCGCATCGCAAAATGCGATGTAATTTGGGCAATCTGCGATGGAATTTCAAACAATGCATCGTAGATTTTGCATACAAATTTCTGGAGCAGATTTATAAACATTTTTGAAATCATATTCACAAACCTTTCCTGAAATAACGTTATACGGTATATTTCCGACCAAAAATATCGAGCCATCCGCTCCCGACTGGGTTTGTTTCGTGTGTCCAGACTACGCCGGTGGTACATCCATGCGATGTATGTACCCGTGTTCAATGATGACTTCACGCCGACGCGACGGTGTTGATGCAATAGTAAACACAACTTTATTTTCCAGCAATCTGTAAAGGTTTTTTTCCGCAATGCCTAAAATTCTATGTGCATGCATTATTTTTCTGCTGATGAATTAATCCACGAGCGAAATTCTGAAATGGAAAAAACACGCAACAACCGCCCAGTTTGTTTTATAGCTTCGCACGTGTTTATTTTCTTCTCCCTGAGTTTGGGGTTGGAACATTGAGCAATTGAGTCACCCCCTATGTTGTCACAATAGTGCCGTGTTCAGTTGACATGTGCGCTTTCATACGATCACATACGGCCGTATTCTCCAATAACAAATCCTCTAGAAACGTTACTGCAACTTCTGTTTTATAATAAAAGTTTTGAAAATTAACAAATGAGCATTCATTTATATATGTAGTGGTGAGACGAATCATTTCGGCACACAATATGATTGCGGTTTCAACCACTCATTTTCCTGACGAATTTTTACAATCAAAATCAAGCTTGATCATACCACAAAGTAACGTTACACTCGGCGAAATTCACTTTGAAAAGCACCCGAACATGTCGCAGTCGGTAATTTGTTTTCGTGATATTGCCTCTGTTTTAGAAGGATCGATAATAATGTAAACAAACAAAGAAAATGCACGGAGGCTAACTTTCATGAATGATTGCAATTTACGAAATAAATTTTGTTACACGTGAGCTTTTTTACCACCTGTGGCTCAATTTCCGGACACTCAAAATTATTATTTCTGGTGTAAAATTTGGACATTCATATTATGAACCAAACGACAGTAAAGCCTTAAAAAAAACACCTTTACCTATGCACACTACATACTGTAATTTTAAGTATTTTTAAATTTGCTATACAAAATTCACATAGATTACTATACAAAAAAAATTATTTTACTATGGAAATTCAGTTTTTGCATCGTGTAGTTTTGTTATGCAAAATTTTTTGAACGAAAATCGTTCCTTTTACCCTGTCTGCTTCGCTTCCCGTGTGGTGTAAATGGTCGGGCTAGTGAAAATTTGTGAGGGCTAGCTGTAACATATCTGACTAGCCCGGTGGTCTAGTGAGGAAAAAGGAAGGCAAGCCCTGTCTTCAATGTATCAGCTGTACATGTTATATATACAATTCTTTATAATGAAGAAATCACATGGCATTACAGCTGTCTCTGGCCATCAACTTCAGATGACTTATCCTGCAGACTGCTTAACAAATGAGCCAGTACTTTTCACCTCGCCTGTCGGTTCATCTTACACTAGGACACCTCATTCCATGGCCCATTGAAAGTCTACTCTGATTGAGATGATATTGCTCTTTAACCATTATCTTTAATTGAAAAATTCTGTTGATTTTCTTTTCATGCACCAGTAATTTTTTTTTTTAAAGTGTGCTAAAGGTTCAACAATACTAGCCAAAAACCAAATTAATGCTAGGACTACAGCTTCACTTGTTGGAATATTTAGTACTTCAGAAAAATTATTCTTTTCATTCAATTAGACCTTGAAGTATCATGACCATGACAAAATAAAGCAGAAGTGTCAATACAAAAGATAAATTTGTGCATTTCATTTATTTAAATAACTGACAGTGTATTAACGAAGAATGTGTTTTTATCAATTTAAATATTTACATAAAACATTGATAATTAATAAACCAATACTGAACTTTTTAAAGATGAGAAAAGATTCACAACTTGGTCTTGATGTAGACAGGGTTAGGATCCAGGGTTGCCTAAAGAGGGTGGGCTCAAGCCAAGGAGATGGGGATGGGAAACGAAACCCCAAAATATTGAAATGTATGGTAAATTTAGAATGTTTTCAGTTAAATTCGGGAATACTACCCCTCGACACCATGGATCATACCCTGGGAGTAAGGGGCAGAGGACTTAGACCAGGACGTTCAGGGAGAAGTCGGTTCAAACCTTTATTCAAGGCACTTTTTTAAACTGTTCATTTTTACGACAATATTCCCAAATATGGAATCCTTTTCCAAACTCTTTCCAAACATAAAAAATATAGCCATGTGACTATTCAAATGAAGAAATTGAAATGTACATTAAAATGCAGTAAGGTTTTCTAAAAATGGCGAAAGAGGGCGCCATTTTCATGTTCATTCAAATGCAAACATTCCCGCTAAACGGGCAAGTTTTCGTGATTGTGGATTTAGTAATTTATATATAATGATCTACTGCTCTACTGCTCATGCGCCTGATATGTGGCACACAAACTCAATTTCTGAACACATTTTCATTGCACACCCCAGGTCTAGTAGTCTGAAGTCAAGTCACACACCGAACTTAACCCCGTAGCCATAATCTCTTATCAAGTCGCACCTCTGGCACCACGGATGCAAGTTTTGTCATGAAACCTTTCAGTGAGAAACCATATTTACCAAGTTCAGACTTAATTCGGTTGAGGAATGAAAATTATATATGATGACTGAACTGGGAAGCTACTGTATTCTGCATTAATTATATGTTATTTCAATATACATCATAAAACACATCTCCTGAAGTAACTCTTGCTCTTTTTAGGTGTTCGAGCGACAGCCAGCCAATAGACCACCACGTATTTTTAAACAACTTTAGGTGATGACGCCAAAAACATGATGAACTCTTAAACACCTTTGAGTTTGTTTTTACAAACCTATACCCATTTCTAGTTTATTTAGTCAGCTGCACTAATGTAGACTTCTTGAAAGTGCCTTGTGTTTTGAAGTCAATGTTCTTTTTACTGTTCTTGCTCGGGAATTATGTATACACAATCGATGAAATCAGATTAAATGATCATCTCACCCATTACTGTTTAAAGTGCTATTTTGAGCATGTTGCAATACTTTTGACCAGTGAGTGTACAAACATTTTAAATCAAATATGTCAAGTATCTAAGAGGCAAAATACTTATAAACCTTGTTATAATCATGTGAAAGAACAGATTTTATATTTTCCAGATGATTAACAATGACAACGTACGGTAATTAATATTTGAAGACAATAACCTTTCGAGAAAACGCTCAACCAACACAACCTTACTAATTGTCCCTTCGTGAAAACGCTTTGGGTCATTCCATGCCAAATTTCACCTATATTTTGAAAATTTGTAAGTGACCAACCTTAGATTTTGTTGATTTTTACATTTTCAAGATACCTGCATGGTTGAGATGATTTGATGGTGTAACAAAATCATAAATAAGAGTTTATGGTTAACATTCATGTACATAAATACCTACATGTACATGTATACTACAGTGTATATATGTACATTGTATACCGTATATTAAGCAAAATATCGTTCCGACCATGAAGGAGAAAAGATACCACACTGGAATTTCCTTACATACATAGATAGGATACAATATTGTAAGACAAAAGCCTCAGTTACAAGGGTAGTGCTCACCCACAACAATTTTATGAACCTACCTTCAGACCACAGCCAAACCTCCAATGAAGGTATGATTAGTCCATCCTTTGTTGAAAGGTATATACGCACCCCAGGTGCTAATCTGATCGACTCGTGTGGTCTCCCAGAGGAGCCCAAAATGTCAACCAGTAACCTACGTCGACTCAATTGTGGATTTTCAGTAAAGGACCCCTAACTGAAGGAGAGTAATTATACTACTTTTGACAGCAGATTCTAGTAGATTGTTATCTATGCTGTGCACAATTTCAAAGCAAAGCTTTACTAATTTTGAGATATACATTGTAGGGGTCGATGTTTAGACTTAAATAATACTTCCCCAAATGTTCCTAATTGTAATTCCACTTTTTCACATGTTTTAGCCTAAAACATGTTTTTGATTAAGCTTTTCTCTGAGGTGTGTTTGAATGCTAAAAACTATATGAACAGATGTCAAATTTCAGCCAAAACGTTTAGCCTTGTGACATGTACAGAGGATGGCCGTTTAGCATTTAAACGCGCGCTTTATTTTGCTAAACATGGGAAAAGGCGGGTACAATTATGGTTTAGAAATGTGTTTAAATTCTAAACACCATTTTACAGTGGTATTCTGAAATGCCAACAAAAAATCACTGACGCAACGTGGCTATATTTTCCAGGGGATTATATGTCGGAAACGACTTGGAGTTGGGAGCAAAATTCCACAGTGTTCTCATTATTCCATATTTGGTAAGGTTGAAAAGAAAATCGATAAAATCTGAGTTTGGTCACTGACAACCACTAGGTGAGTTGGCATGGAATGACTTTGACGTAGTTTGTAAAACGACACTACTTTGTCCTCAATATTGCCTCATCAGGGCGTGCAAATCCAGAAATATACGGGCACCAGCTCACACTGGCTCACGACATATCGATAATTCCGCTTCGTTTGTACAGGCGTTTGAGAAAAACCGTGCGACAGGTTTTCCAGGAGCTATTATTTATAGGCTGGTGGCGCTCGCTGCCTTCCGTTTTCACGAAAGGACAATTGAGAAAATAATCCGTTTCTGCGTTTTCCAGTTTTATTACAAAAATACAGCGACGACTGTGACACGCGACGGCAACGCGCGACGCTAAAGATGGGCTACAACGAGAACTCTCACATTAAATTGACTATCGAACCTTATTATGTGTGTTCAGGTAACAATTTATTGTTGTGGTCATGTTTTCTCTTTATAATTTTGTTGCAATTTGACCGAAAAAATTAGACCCCGCTTCTTCGATTTTAGAAATTTCCCGCCCCACGGTTCCGACAAAGACCCATTGAAAATCCACTATGAAACCACGATATGACCAGCGACTTGTAAACCAGCGAAAAGGGATGACGAAACCCATGAGCACCAGAGAGTAAAAAAGAAGACGCCGTTACTTCCGTGTATATTATACATGCGTTTTCACGTCAGCAGAGGCATGAAGTTTTTTAAGCTTTTTTCGACGTTGTCTAACAGTTATAATGCCGACTTCATGTTTTTGGTGGATGCACTAGAAATAGTATTAAGAATCCCGAGACTATTTTTTCAATTTCCGGGATCCTGCGATATCAAAGGAATGGGTGGTTCGTGAATATCACGAAAGGATTTCACCTTCATGCCAACATTCCTGGATCCGCCCCGTGATATTTGCCTGTTTTATCACTTTATCTGGTCCCATGTATTTAATCTTTATAATCTTTGCTATTGTTACTTTAGGTTATTTTATTATATTTAAAGGGCCTGGAGCATTTTATTCAAATGGATTTGGGGCTATAATACGTCTTTTATTTTTTATTAATATTTGATTTAAGACAGAATGACATGCCTGTACACATTTATTGTTATTCTATTCTTGTATTTTTTCAATTTATACACTGACACCTCAGAACAAGTTTTAAGTTTTATAGCAGAAGTACAAGGGTTTACCAACATGAGATTTACAATATTTGTTTTTGTCACACCCCCCTTTTGTGATGCAAAAACCAAAAACCTAATTGAATTAGCTTTAATCCAAGAAAATCTGAACCTGCTCAGCAGTAGAGTTATGCTTTATTTAAGTTTTTCCTGGGAAAAAAGCAGCAAGTGTGAAACGAATTTCAAAGGATTTAGTTCGGTTTAACAGAACAATGGCCCAAATTCCAAACAAGTATGTACAGATTTTGATTAAGTTGTTGTCATCAAGAGGCAACTTTTTAATTTTGATATTTTAACCCAAAAATAAACCAATTGTTGGTTGCAAATACATACTATTTTGTCTTGTCATTTTTCGAAAATACTAAGGTCTTGAAAATTTTTAGTTCTTGGGATCTTTCTGCCATACCGAATTTGTAATGTTTTTACCATAGTGTATTGTTGGCAACATAAAAAGTTTATTTCACATTAGTGCTAAATTAATCAACTTCCCCCGAAAAAAACACAAATGAAAACACGATGATTCTGCCATTGATCATGGTTTATGAACGCACAAAATAATTTGAACCTCCAGATCATTATAACTAGGGGAAAAATGTTTCCAATTTAAAAATAAAACAAAGCAAATCGGCCTAATCCAGTGGTGGATAAAAACCTTTTTTACTGTCCTTCAGGGGTTTTGGGGAAC
>JAQQFT010000297.1:0-31684 GCA_029582265.1 Zoroaster sp. YZ-2022 | reverse complement strand
ACTCAGATGAAACTAACACACGGTGTTGTTTGGATGTACCGTATATCTTGATTCAATGGGAATAAGTATACCCATGGATGCGGGGGGGGTGGAGGAGGGAGATTGTGGACAACTGACAGGCACAATTTGATGATGCTCTATAGGCGCAGTATGTGAGGGGCTGATTTCGCCACCTTTTGCTCCCTCTGCCCCTCACCCTCACTTGTTCCCTCTGTTCTCTGCTCCCCTCAATTACTCCCTTCAACCTAAAATTCCTCACTACCTCTCAATTCCTCAATTGCGCCTCTACATTTTCCTCGAAGGAGCACGCCCTCAAACGATAATGAGCAATGAGCAGCAAAATGAGCAGCGAATGAGCAAATTCGTCTTCATCCTGCGTAGATTCAGTTTCACAAGTTTCCTTTATTTCCGGAATCTTCAAATCTACGCTTTAAAAAATCGGGTTCAGAATTATCGACGTCAGAATTGTCGATTGGATAGTTTTACCAGGAATCATCAACAACTTCACATCCATTTTAGATTTCTTTCATTATGTACATGTTCTGTATGCCTCCGTAGGGGTTGTATCGTCGTTCAAAGCTTTTGCTGCACTGGTGACAAGCATGGGGTTTGACAGAACAACATATGAATGATTTAACATGTGCAGACATTATAATTGTCATAGTTAATACGCGCTCCTTACCAAGGACATTGTCTGAAGTACGACCTGTGATATAACTGGCGCTAAAATACAGGGGAATTGTAGACATTATAATTGTCAATTTGTAGTAAGAGTAAACGCTATATTTGTCAGGGTTGTTGCAAGAATAAACATTATATTTGTCGACAGGTAAGAGTAAAACATTATATTTGTCGTTGCAGTAAGTGTAGACATTATAATTTGTCATACCTTAATGCTCGCCTCTACCAAGGACATTGTTCAGTGGTAGACCCATGACCCATGATATAACCACCGCTAAAATGCAGGGGAATTTGTAGACATTATAATTGTCAAGTTAGTAAGAGTAAACCTATATCGTCAGGTTGTAGCAAGAGCAGACATCAAAATTGTTATTATTATCATAGTTATGTATATGACTTTATGTAGATATTTTATTGTTATTTTTCTATGAAGGCCATTTAACCGTACATACATTAGGTTTTTACTCATGAAGCACCCTTTTTAAAATAACAATGTTCGTGTGCTTTTATTGTTTATTTATTTAGTGATCCGGGCCAAATTCAATACCAGAAAGGCATACTTCACCCGAAATATAAAATTTATTGGCGCCAAATATTTTTTCTATCGTACTTTGACAAAAAACCAGTCTGAAAGTAATCAGTGCTCTAAATGTAATTTCCATTTCCCCCGTCTACCTGTAATTAGAAATGTGAAACGAAGACCTGTTATTATTATATTGCCCTTTAGTTATAAAACAAAACGTTTAAACAGAGTCAATTGTTTTAGGAATGGCTATGTAAAAAGTCTCGCATTCTATATTCCATCATCTAAAAATGTCTTTTTAATTGCTTACACAACACGTTTGCATGGATTAAAAGGATATTAAATTAGGCATATTAGTATGGTTCGACTGAATACGTGATCTTTGGCAATATCTTTATAGTTATAAAGATGTTTTATAAATTAACTCAAGCAAGCATTTCTATAGATCAAACAAAGCATACCAAAACTTTTATACGTCAGACGAGTTGTTGATGATTTTGGGACGGCCCATGTTGTTATGTGACGTCTTATGTTAAACCCCATAGCCCCCTTTCAGTAGGGCAACATGTTGGGGACAAGTTGAAGAAATTAGGTACTCCTCATACATCATTGCATCACAGAAAAGGTTTGGCATATGCACGGACCCGTTACTCGACAAATGTATAAAACGGTAATAGTTTGTTATAAATGCAATTTATTGCAATTTTCCATAAATAACGAATTGGACCATGCAATAGTTTCCACTTAAATGAAATAAGAAAGTTTACAATTAAAATGAACGTGTTATTAGTAGGCCCGGTATAGCGTCAGGCATTATGTATCACACTTGTCGATACAAAGCTAGCGTTAAAAACACAGACATACACGAATATAAATTTATTTTAATGATTAAATCGAACAGTTAATATGCATAACAGACTCATAATATACCCTCTTTTGAATATATAAAAGGGCTTCTCCAAAAAGAGCCGGTTGTTTTACTTTTCCTACATGTACATCCCCAGAATCTTGAATACTTGGATATTGGGGGGAGCCTTGAACGTAGTATTGCTCAATTTGTTGTTCATCAGGTGTCTCTTAGCTCCGTGTTATGTGCCTCGTGATAGATCTCCAGATAAACCCAGTACCCGGGTTATTATTATCTGGGCCACCGCATAGCTCTCAGCACGAAGGAAATATTCTTCCTTGCTCCCGTCTCCATGGAGGTGTTCGAAGTCTAGGTGTTTTGTTACATTGCTGCCTGAAAGGCCCTAGGACGTTTAACGGCAATATGGTTTTGCCAAGAAGTGTAAAGAATACATCGGCTGCGCTTTCTCCGTCTGGTTTTTGGCCGATTGAATCATGAATTCTAATTTCAAGAAATTCCTCCACGTTTGTGGTTCGACTGTCCCAGAGAATTATGACCAAATTTCTTGAAAAATGCTATCGCTTCAAAATATTGAGGGCAGTTCACGCAGTGACGGTTTATCCACTTGACACAGACGTCACACAGATAACTCCATTCATCACGATGTCATCAAGTCTTTAGCTGTTCTTTACCATACCTCGGTGACGAAACACTCAATACGTGAAATCTAGGACCCAGTTCACCAAAAAATGTTCTATCATACACCCAGACTTTATTAATTATTAAATTTAGAATATAATCATAAATATAAATTATTAAAACTATATAAAATATGTTTTTCACGACAGCAGCTCGCACCGTTGCGTGATAATGCATTCTGTCACTTGGTGACTGTCATATATGGCTGTCACTGAGCCTTTGAAAACTGTAGTCAGCAACGGCTTCCTCCAGTTTTGTGTTACTAAAACCCTTGTTTTAACTTGAATTATTTTTATTATCAACATGTTTTAAATCGTACTCTACTATAAAACATACAAATTTTCAGAGCAGAAATCATAATTGTTGTATGTAGCAAAGATCTCATATTTGTCCTGTGCAGACATCGTAATTGGCAGTTGTAGCAAGAGCAGATCTCGTCCTCTGTAAACATCGTAATTGGCAGACAGCATAATTGTTAAGTCACACACACAACATCCATTATCCGTTTGAGGGCGTGCCCTTCGAGGAAAAATGTAGAGGGCGCAATTGAGGAATTGAGAGGGAGTAACGAGGGAATTGAGAGGGAGCAATTGAGGGAGAGGGAGCAGAGGGAGCAATTGAGGGAATTGAGGAGCAGGGGAGCAAAGGTGGCGAAATCAGCCTCACATACTACTGGCGCATAACGTTTGCATGGGAATTCTGTTTTTCTGCATTTTGCTTAATTTAATAATGTCATAATTTGAGATGTTTGATTCATAAAATAATTCTTAATTAACATACAGCGGAGATATCTACAAAATACTGAAACTCCTTAGTTTATTTTGACCTTTGAACGGGGCGCAGCCATCTTGTTGAAAAGCACTTGATGTATGACATCACACACACACATCCTTTCCTTGCATTAAGGGCATTATACATGTACACACCATCTACAATGCACTAAGTAATAATTGTTTGTGGTTCAACATATTTTAATTTCTATTTATCCTAGAAATAATTATTCAGATTGGTATTTTCCTGATGTAAATAAAACAGATACTTAAAAAAACATTTCCTAAATATTGTGAGAAAATATTTGTGAATTTATGATGGGTCGCACCTTTAAATTAACGTTGGTCGTAATATTTGAAAGAACCAGCTTCATAAAACTATTTTGTGTAAAATATTTTTATTTCAAAGTATTTGTTTTCTTGTCTAAAAGGAAATTCACAACGAATCGATTAAAACAAAAAATGCAGGAAATTGCCGATAAAATAAAGGACACATGTATGATATGTGTGAATATGTTTAGAGGACAGTATCGTCACGATCAGAGCCGATTATGCATGGAATTTGGCGTCCAAAATTTTAAGATGAACACACAAAGACTGAAATGACTTATCATGTGGGTATTATTTTCTGTCACTGAGTAAATCTAAAACTAGTACCCGATTCCCATGCCCTGTTGATCGGACAATATTGTCCATTTAAAATGTAGGATAAACCCTTTCGGTATCTACAATTGATTGAAAATTATCGAGCTTTTATCAAAACCCCGATGCAAAAAAAGTTAAATTTTACAACAATCGTTAATTTCAATTGCTTTTTAAGTAAGTGCAAAATTATTGATATGAGGTCGAGAATTGTACACAAATGTCACCGTTATCTCACGATTGTGAATTTAAATTTCAGTTGAAATGTTTAAAGGTCTGTTTCACAGGCCTCTATTTTTACTTGACCTTCATCAAGGATGGATGTATAATTATGACATATTTATATCAAGAGTGTATTATGACTTAATTAATAAAACGTATAGGCTCATCCCTGTAATGATAATCATCCTTCCATTGTACCTTTTTGTTGTTGCTATAGTTTCCATATAAATTACACATAATTATGACGTAGTCATTGTGTTTTATTGATATTTTTGAGGAGATGGAAACAGTAATGATTTTTCCGTAAATAGTGGGTCAGTCAGTCAGGATATATTTTCAGAATGGGTACCAAACGTTGTGGTTTTCGCGCTCATTTCCTTGTTCAGTTTGGCACTATTTTCTTGATGAAACCGAAAATGGTGAATCTTGTATGTGATGGTCACAGCCGACTTAAGCGATGATCTCAATCTGCTCAGATATAAAAGAATATCAGCCATAGCAGTTTGGTAGAAGGGAAAAGAAAACCCAACCACAGAACATCACTTGTAAGTAGTTACCCTTTAAAAGTGTCATCCAAATTTTGTTTTTGAAAAAATAAAACGATAATCCTACAATCAAATGTTTTTTTTAGAATATGCAACTGAGGGGGTGGTCGATGATATTGAAATTTGTGTTTAAGAAACCAATCATAATCCCACAGCTATACGGCCTTGCATAAAACAACAGCCCAACTCGAAAAATTTG
This sequence comes from Zoroaster sp. YZ-2022, assembly GCA_029582265.1. NCBI lineage: Eukaryota > Metazoa > Echinodermata > Asteroidea > Forcipulatida > Zoroasteridae > Zoroaster > Zoroaster sp. YZ-2022. The sequence continues at coordinate 26,556 of JAQQFT010000297.1, read as the reverse complement.
ATTTTGAGACAACGTTTTGCAAATTGAGGGCGCTTCTTTTCATTTAAAGCCCAGCGCGTACGATGGATTGTTTTGAAGATGAGCACGTCCTATCTCACATTCTCTTGCACACGTTCACTCTGGTTTTAAATAGCAAAACGCCTCATTCTTAACCTAAGTCATTCACAGTTTCTTGTTTTGCTTGGGAAAACATTGTAAGTCCAAGATAGACTACTTTGCCTTCCCAAAAATTGGATTATAACCTAATGGAGTGTTTAGGTAAAACAACTAACTTGAAGATGTTTCGTTTTGCCAAAAATATCTAAGTTTGAGAAACGTCTAACTTGAATTAAGTCATGCATACTTTTATTTTTATTTACAAACATACTAAGTCTAAGATATATATTCATTTTCAAAATGAGTTCAAAACATATCGTTGAGGTTTATGGCAAAACAAGTTTACTTTTAAGATAGGCTGTTTTGCCATTAAAAAACCTGTTAAGACATGTCCATCTGTGAGATAAGCCTATTTGCCAAAGAATTTGAACTATTGAGGGCGCTATCACCATTCTAACTCACTTCAAATGTAAGGTGGCGGCCACAACCAACCCTCAAGCTGCACAGCAGGGGCCATGGGCATTGGGAAAAACCAGATAGTTCATTCTTTTACATGCTCTAAGTTCTAACAATCCTATAGAACTGGAGGTAATTAGTAGATAGAGGAATGTCCAATGTAATCAGCGCCTATATAAATTATAATGTTGCATGATGCAGGCAAGGTTAGGCTTACGTTACACCTGGTCAAAACTCAAGGACTGCTGCATCATCTTAGCTACACATAGGTTAGGCTAAGTTTTAACTCCAACTTTTCATGTTTCTGTTTGATCCATTTTGAAAAATACTTAATACAGTCAGGGTTTATTGATTCATATTTTGTTGTAAATTTTAAGAATAGGCCTATTTTAATGAATAGGCGTTGATACGGTACAAATTGTATTTAATACGCATATGGCTATGTAGTCTTTGATAGGAGGACTAAAACATGTCCAAACAAGTATGGATATTCAAGAATGAAATTCATTAGCACTTTACTAGCGATTGAATCATGCTAGTTTTAGTCATTTTGCTTGCAAATCTGATGCCAACATGTTTGTCACTAATGGAAAGTAAATGTCGATTTTGTTCTGCAGCAAGTCCCTAGATCACTAAAGCAGACCCAAAACAGTAATCAATTATCTATGGGTAAAATCTAGGAAAGAAGACTGTGATAACATTCATATCATATCATTTCTAATATTCCCTTTCCTCCCTTTACAGGCAAGAAGCAGCTCAAAACATGACGACACAGAACTTATCAAAGGTAATAAAACGAAGTAAGAGGTTAATACATTATTGAGCTTTTTTTATTTTATTATTTTACCATATTTCTCTAATGAAACCCAAAGGAAGCCTCAGAAAAGCGAGACCACACTGTAAGTCGAAAGCCTGAGGAACCTGTAAACAAGGGCGCTTGCAATGTGAACCAGAAACACTGGGGTAAACCTCACCTTCTCCACCTAAAGTGTTCTGGTTTTCTTACGTGCATTACTTAATCTAGCACACGGGACCCATGGCTTAACGTCCCATCCTAAGGACGAAGCAATTATGGCTACATTTCCAAGGACACAAGTGTTTCACTGTGCTCGAACCCACCCTCGTTGCTACATCAACTGCCAAATGAAAGTACCTTGTTTAATGGTATATTTATTGCTTTACCTGTCCTTTGGATTTTTGTAAGATTATCGCCAGCAGGTGATAAATAAAGTAGATTGTGGCATTATTTTTATCTGTTTTTAAATGTTTAATTTAAGTTATTATCTTTCATATATTTACAGTGCCAGATGGACTGAAATGATGTCTACATGCAGGTGTCTGATCCAGAGAGAAAGTTGATCTTCATAACAACGGGGCGCACCCAGGGATTTTGCCTTTTGGGTGGGCGGGAGGCCCACCCCAGGATTTTGTCTTGTGGGGGCTCAAAGAAAATGTTACTCCCACAAATCAACTAGTGGGGCCTAGGCATGTATATGTACGCAGGCATGTAAAAAAATCAACCTCTTGGGGGCGGCTCAAGCCCCCCGAGCCCCCCCCCCCTTGGGTGCCCCCGGTACTATAATTTTTTACAGTTCAGCACCTCCAGGTATAGATAAACATTTAGTTGAAGATGTAGTTTTACCGAGAATACGGAAAAATCTGAACGCTTAATGTTATTCTCAATTGTATATATACAGTGCGAAACAATGATGAACTCAAGAATGACCCTAAGAAAAAGTTTGTCTGATCCAAAGGGTAAGTTGTTTTCAGTTGTTTTACATTGCAGACATTGCTCAATCATTCAAAGCAGTTCCCTGGTATTAATGTACATTTTTGTAATAGATGAATATTTAGATAAAGATGCAGTTCCTGACTTATACAACATTCTAAAATGATTATCAAAATTATTTCATTATATAATACAGAGCAACAGTGACGGACTAAATGATGTTAATAAAACGTTGTCTGATCCAAAGGGTGTTATGTTTGATAAATGTAAGTAATTACTGCTGCAGACATTGCTCGTTCATTCAGCAGAAGGTAGCAAATGTACAATTTGTGATAAATGGTATTTAGATAAAGATGTAGTTTCTTGTTTATAATAAATTATAAAGTGCTTTATTTAAATTACTTCTATCATCTTACAGAGCCAAACAATGATGGACTGAATGATGTCTACGGAAAGCTTTTGTCTGATCTAGAGGAAAAGGCGTTTTCATAATTGGGTTCTACAGACCTATTTCCTGAAGTGCTTGGAAACATTACCAAAGCACAATTTGGAGCTAGATTGTAGAAATTTCATTTACTTCAACTGCAATAATATATAGCATACATCTGAGTGCCGATATGCACCTGTTTGCAAATTCATATCATACTTTTTGTCAGAAAGTGAGCAACATTATTTGTTATCATTTTACAGATTATTTTCAACAGGACATTGTGGTAATGCAGCTCTTCAACTGAAAATGCATTTAGTGAGATATTAGACTGCATTAGCGACTCTGATTTGAGTGTTATATCCATACTTCTGAATATTTAGTTGAGAAGTTTAAAGCATCGTTTTCAAATACAAAATTTTATTAGATATAGGGCTTATAGCGGCCAACAATAATTCATCCATTCACAGACAATCCCAAAAGCAATCTGGAATAAAGACGCAGCCTGCAGTTGTTCGATATAGACATACTCTGACAAGTGGCACCAGAAGAGGATAACCAAAAATAATGTACTTCTTTATTTTTACAGTTTACATTATTTGTGTACAAAGCTATGGAGATACTTGTTCTGCCTTGAATGACATCAATAACATGGCTCAGGAATGTGGACATTTTCATTAGCAAAAGAAAACCAAAATGTTTAAATTTCTCCCCTTGTGGCTACTATACAGCAACACGTAAAGTAAGCTGTCCCATATGTATTCAAATCATAACAATTCTATTGTATGGCCCTTTAATGTAATTAAGGTTGTGCTCAATATTAAATGCTAAATAAAATCTATCACAAATGCACATCACTACGGCAGGTATTGCTGAAGAACCTGATGCAGTTCAACAAGAAGTTGTAGATCAACCTCCACCCAACAAAGATGGCAGCCTGCTATTGTCTGATATAGACCATACTTGGACAAGTAGCACCAGAAGAGGATAGCCAAAAAGGTAATGTAATCATCTTTTTATTTATAGGTACACTTTTTTTATTTTAACAATACAGCTTATTTCTTTTAATTGTAATTAAATATCCCAAGACAAAATAAAATAAAATCTTTCATCTATTACAAATGCAGGTATTGCTGAACAACCTGAGGAAGTTCCACTAGATGCTGTAGATCAGCCTCCAATTAAATCCAGAGGCTCTGCAAGAGAGAGGGGTTTAAATAAATCTAAAGGTGAGGGTTGAATAACTTTTGCTGTGGATGTTATGCACTTAAGGAGAGGACTTTATATTCATATTTCACACATAGCAGTTACTGTGACACATAAGAATGTCGCTTGAATGCCCTGTTGTAAAATTCCTCCTTCCACGCAAACAACAAATTATTTAGTAATTCTTGACCATTAGTGATATAAATGAATCAATCTGAATTACTAGCAATTTGTTTTTACTTTTTTCAGAAAACATTTTATTTCTTTTGTATATATTTAAACAGATAAAAAACGGTGCAGATCAGCGAACAAAAGAATACCAGAGACCAGGGAACCACCATATACTCTTCGCGTCCATGGCACAGAAATGCAGGAGAAAATTAGAGAAGTTTTGAGGAACAGAGACAAGAAATTTTCAAGAACTTTAGATACGAGCTACGACCACAGACGTGACTGGCCTGTGCACAACGTGGATGAAGAAAAAGAAGTGAGTCGCCAGCAGGAGAATGCGTACCTAAAGTGGCGTTCCTGGATCAACACAAGTGTGCAAATGTTTTTTCTGCACACGATCGGGTATCATATGACCAGGTTGTTAAGTCTGCTCTGAAAAATGTCGGGAAAGGATGGGGTGTTGTAGTCGGCGCATGGCGACAGGCGGTCAACATGCACCAGAACAAATTTGATGAGGGTACCGCAACAATGTAATAGATCATATTGAACTTTTTCGACCGCAGGTCTCATATTACTGGCGGGACCATACCCTCACAGGGCGTACCTTTCCATCCGGACCCATCAAAATTGTTCAATGCATCGGTTTCAATGAAAGTCAACAGGCATCTGGCCAAGACCCAATGTTCCTTCCAATACTACTACAAGGTATTCAGCTCTATGAATATTCATTCTCGTCTCCTGAAATGACCTGTAAAACATGCCTCATCCACGAACAGAGCACATCCACCACTACAAGCATCGGCGGATGACCTCCCCCCATAACTGCAGTACCTGTAACTGCCACGCTTTGTTCAGATATGTTGAACACAGAAACCAGAGCTGCCTGCCAAGGGCAGCTCTCAATGCAGACACAGAGCGGATGAAGAATGATGACCAAGTCCTTGTAATAACCAAAGATGCAAAAGACAATTTGCATGCCAAAATTACCCACCAAGGACTATTACTTCAGCCGAAAACTTGTGCTTTTCTGAATCCAGACTTCGGGCTCATCACAAAGATGCACCAGCGTGGCTGTTCTGTGGCACGAGGGAGGGTCGAGGAAAGTCACCCAATGTTGCAAGTGTACATTGACTTTTCTTCGGGTTCAACAGAGTATATCCGGAGGTAACTTTCTTGTTGATAACTGCAGTGCCCAAACAAAACTGCTGACGCTGTTTTCAGCATTTCGCATACACAATCCTTCCATTGGCATCACTCATATGATAGTGTACACGGGTCCATCACCACCAAAGTTGAAAAGCAAGAGCGGTTTATGATTTCCCAAGACCATCGAGCTCATGCTTCACGAAGCAGCTAAAGGTGCAACTATCGATCACAAACAGATGTTCTTATTTGAACACCAGGCCAAGAAGACATCAGTACTTTCAAGGATATCAAGGTCGCAGTTTAGGCGTGGCTCCATACAAATGTTCTAGCAAGACCACAATCAGGAAGACTCTTGGCTAGGATTCCTAAAGAAGGTTTCTGCACGCTGGTAATTGACAGTGAAAATGGAGAATGGTGAAGACCCGCTTGCATCAAATTCTAGTGATGAGAGATCTAGGGCATATTCGTTTGAAGAAAACTGACTTGATGACACTCCTTGCCAGCATGATCCCACGCTACAAGGTGCTTTTCTTTTGAACAACTACTGGTAAATGACAAATCAGAGGACTTGGAAACTGTTGAAGACTATTAACAGACTTACACCGTGCAGTGGCGTCCAGCGAATTTCAGTGTTATTACTTCCTGAATGGTCAATCGCAGGCTATGGCAGACCTCGGTGAAAAAAAGTAGGAGAAAAAGAAATACTTGAATGTTTGCGATTGCTACTTTGACTTTTAAGCAAAGAACTTTGTTACTTGGGTAATGGATTTTCTCACCAAAACAGTGGGAATATGTTTGACACAATCTTTATTTAGTGCTTTAAAAAGAAGAAAATAATTATTTTCAATTTGTTTTATCTAGAAATTAAGTATTCTAAATTTGCTTTAAAAATTGAAGCTCACAGAAGGTTTTAAATGTGTACTTTACCAGAAGTGAGTCATTAATTAACTAAGCTTGCTTTTGAATGCACTTTCATATTCATCAAATCACCTGCACATTTGAAAGTGTCATTTTCTTGAGACACAATGGAAGGGCGAGATTTGGTTTGATTAAATTTTGTATACAAAAGGTTTCATCTGAACCCAAATAGCTCCTCAAACTGTGTCCACTGTATCTCATGAAGGCTGTCTTCACTATCTTCCTGCCTATTTTCAAGTACAATATTTGTTGCTGTAAAAGTTGCTGTTCAGTAAACTTGTAATACAACATGCACACCAAACCTCACACAGTTTATTCAAGAAGAATTGCCTTTTATTGGACTAGCCAGTTGTTTGACTGTTAATTAATTATCTAACTTTAAGAATGTGTAAAAATTTTACTTGAAAACTTACGATGAGTTACCATTTCAGCTGTATGATGAGTATGAATTTAGCAAAACGGTTGTAGAAGCATGTCAACAGAGATGAATATATGTGGCCGTGAGAACCCTTTGACGTTGAAGTTTATGTTATTATTACATTGTGATGTTTATTTCACAAAATTGTACCATCATCATCGACATCCCAGTCATCACCACCGTCACTGTCACCATCATATCATCGCTCCACCACCACCACCACCAATTAACATCCCCATCAACATCCCCATCACCACCATCGTTCACATCTTTGTTGATTTGTTTTTTCAACCAGTCACACAAGATGATATGTAATTGCAACTGGACTATTTCCGCTTGTTTGTCAGTTTGACAATATAGTTTGTGGGAATAGTTGACCTTTGTTTACAGTAGGCCTATTTTCACCAAGTGTGTTAAAATATAAGAGATCGATATTTTTCAGATCCTTGGTAGCAATACAATAGCTATACATTGTAAGCTTTTCATGCCTCATCAATTGCGGGCAATCAGTTGCAAGTACTGGTTCAATAGAAGTTAGAACCGATTGCTCTCATCTTATTTTTTTGGATAATTGATGTTTTCCAAACAGTTGTAATGTGTCCATTTTGTATGAGTGGGTTCCTTCGTTAGTTTAAACAGCAAATACTACCAAAGTGAACTCATGTGAACTTCATTTTTCCATAAAAATTGAGAATTTGGTTCGAACATCTAATTTCATCCATATTCATTGAATGATAATTAGCAAACAGTAAAACATTACAATACAAATGTGGTTTTAAGTGATTCAATATGTGTGTTAGTGATTCGTCACAATGATTAATGGCTCTAGACTTTACTACATGAGTAGAATAAACCTGAAACTGTCTTTAAAATGCCCTTTTTAAGATTGTAGGTCACTGTGATTGTTTGTTAAACCGTCGTAAAACGATACAAATCTAATGATGTCGATAAGTCACACATCGAAGTTATGAGTATGGCTCTAAGAAGAAAACGAATCCCAACAATGTGGGATAGTATTATCCTAAATGCAACCAGTTCAAACGAACAATATTATCCACGTACGAGGACCCTGGTTATGTTGGAGGGATAATATTATCTCTGAATGCAACCAGTTCTCACGAGATAATACTATCCAGGTCCGAGAGAGTTGGCTAAGGCTGAATGTGGGACAATATTATCCTGAATGCAACCAGTTCCACGAGATAATACCATCCAGGTCCGAGAGTTATTGTTGTTGATCAGGGATAATATCTGTGAATGCAACCAGTTCTCACGGAGATAACATATCCATGTCCGAGAGTTGGCTATAGCTGAATGCGATACACTATCTCTGAATACAACCAGTTCTCTCGAGATAATATTATCCACGTCCGAGTTGGCTAAGGTTGACAGGGGGATAAATTATCTGTGAATGCAACCAGTTCTCACGAGATAAAATTATCCAGGTCCGAGAGTTACTAAGGTTGAATGTGGGACAATATTACTCCTGAATGCAACCAGTTCTCACGAGATACTATCCAGGTCCGAGATATTAAGTTGAATGTGGGATAATATTATCTGTGAATGCAACCAGCTCACGAGATAATATTATCCATCCGAGAGTTATTGAAGTTGAATGTTGGATAATATTATCTCTGAATGCAACCAGTTCTCACGAGATAATATTGTCCAGGTCCGAGAGTTATTGTTGTTGGTGGGATAATATTATCTGTGAATGCAACCAATTCTCACGAGATAATATTATCCAGGTCCGAGTTACATATTGAACGTGGGATAATATTATTCTGAACGCAAACCAGTTCTCCACGAGATAAATTATCCACGTCCGAGAGTTGGCTATAAGTTGAATGTGGATAATATTATTCCGTGAATGCAACCAGTTCTCACGAGATAATACTATCCAGGTACGAGACTTCGGTTGAGGTTGAATGTGGGATAATATTATCTCTTGAATGCAACCAGTTCTCACGAGATAATATTATCCAGTCCGAGATATTATGTTGAGAATGTGGATAAATTATCTGTGAATGCAACCAGTTCTCACGAGATAATATTATCCAGGTCCGAGACTTGGCTATATGTGGATAACATATTCTGAATGCAACCAGCTCACGAGATAATAATATATCCAGGTCCGAGATTTGGCTAAGGCTGAATGTGGGATAATATTATCTCTGAATGCAACCAGTTCTCACGAGATAATATTATCCACGTCTGAGAGTTGGTTATATGATATCGTGGGATAATATATTTCTGAATGCAACCAGTTCTTTATGAGATAATATTATCCAGTTCCAAGAGTTTAATTGGTTGAATGTGGGATAATTATCTCTCGAATGGAAAACCAGTTCTCACGAGATAATATTATCCAGGTCCGAGAGTTGGCAGTTCTCTGTAGACTGCACAATGGGGATAATACTGATTGTGCAATAATAAAATGAGGGAGAAACATTTCGTTCGGGAAACCAAATTTAATGCAGGAATAAACTCATCATTTGTACATTATATACATAATAATTGGCTTGCAGAACAGCATTATAATCATAAAATACAATAAGATGTTTTGTTTAAAATTGTTATTTAAGTATTCCAAGATTTCGAAACATGAATGAAAAAATCTATCAAAGGATTGGGCACTTTAATAAAACAAAAAAAGGCTGCCCTCATATTATTAATTATACTAATCGGCGTTTCAGATGATGTAGGCTACTTTAATAGTCAATTAAATCATAGCGCTTTTAACACCTGGGAAGAGGGAGCAATTATTGTACACAAGCATCATGCGAACCCACATTCTGGTGACCAGCCAGCCGAACTTATATCAGGTGCGCTAATCTTCTTTAAAAGTAACTAGAATGAGGTTGTTCAACAACTCACGGTGTTCGGTTGAATAATAAAGTGATTACGTAACTGAAAATAAAGTCAATATTGTGTGCAAATATGCAATTTTTATTTTGTACCCTTTGTTGATCTTTATGCATGAAGGTTTGTCATATGAAACTTCAACTCCGGTTTTGACAGGAACTAAAGGTCAAAATGGGGTCACACTTTGCGGAAGTGTCGATATCTACAATTAGCCAAGAGCTTTTATATTGATGTAATGATTAAAACAAACACGTTTCATTTAAGCCGAACACCCAAAATCTGGTAATGGTACACTGCCATAAGCCAGGATCACACTCAAATTCTGGAACAAATCCTGGGAACAAGCAATGCCGGATACATCAGAGGGATGACTTTCCGCAACATTGCAATAAAACCACAAGGGGGAAAACCTGACTGGGCATTAGATAACATTTTAGGTAAACAAAGACAAATTGACGAGAGCGGGACTTGAAACAGTCTGCAACCTCCAGGATAACGTGTCGGCGCCTACCAACTGGAGCTATCTAGCCCTATGTTGGCGGTCTCCACTAGTACTTATGCATGATTGTTAATAGTCTTTGTTTAAGGGGTACCATTCAACGTAAATACTACGCATATAATTCCTCATATTTTGATTTCCCAGACCTTAAAACTTCACAGAAAGTTTGCACCTGAAAAAGGTCAGCCTCCCAAATTATGTCTGACTTATTTATGGTAGTTTCCTTTAAATGAGCCAGAACCCCTTCTTCTTACCAGGTGCCCTTTTACTTGAATCTCACCAATTTACATGGGTAGAAAAGCCATAAACCAGTTAGTTCATAACCCCATCGATGAGGCTGACCTTCCTCATTTGGGGGCCACCTACAGAGTACTCTAAGATGAGTAGCCACCATCTTCCCACAAATCCAGCTCGCTGGATGATTTTTTGCTGCCAATTTTTCCCAAGACGAACCCTTGCAAATGAATAAGATGTATATAATATATATTGTTAATTTCCACTACGTAATTGAACTTCAATGTTACTTTTCAAAAACACCTTTTCTCGCCGCAGGGTTCGTCAACTAAGCTAAAGCAAATATTGTTCTGATTGTGATTTCGTATGAAAGTAAACTTGTCCTGTTTTATAATAGTTCTGGAAGAACTTGTCCTGCTTTAAATTTTCACTGCCGCGAGTAGATTGTGAGCTGGGGACACGGTACTACTTTCGTACATGGATCGGGAGACGGAGGATTTGTCGTAACTATCTTCACTATCGCAAAGTGAGATAGGTTAGCAACATTTGCATGAAAAAATAGGTTTTCCACCAAATGCTTTTCCTAGAAGCATGAAGGAAGATACTCACGCACTTGTCTTTAAAAACCACTATAAGATATTACAAACAGCTGAAGAAGAGAAAGAGCTTATCAGTTACAAACAATAATACCTGACAAATAAATTATAACAATTTCAGAGTACCCTTTGCCAAAGAAGAGGTGTCGACTTTGTACAAGAACCATTGAACCACCTGCAAGCGACAGCTGTAGAGTCATCAGCCGCGTCAGTCGACAACATTCTTCGGGCCAAGTGCCCTGGTAAGTGATAATTTTTTTGTAGCTTTAATTACGGACGACTTCATAAAAAACCAAAAAAACAATTTGTATATGATACCCTAACCTCAGGCGTTATTATATATTTGCAATCTAAGCTTCCTATTCCCACACCGTTATCGGCGCATATTTGTTCCTAGTATGTGTTCACCTATTAATGTATAATAATACATTAGAATATCTTAACCCTGACCCATATCCGGTACTTATGTTAATATCATTTAATTCACGCCATCATGTGCATGTTATCTACGAAACGTTTGTGACAAATCGTTCAAAAATCATCAAAATCATCACCATCATCGCTAACTTAGCGTAAAACAAAGGGGTGTGTGTACCATGAATGCTGTGGAGGCATTTGCAGAGATTGAGGATGCAGATTCGATAATCCGGACTTTGATGATGTTTTTGGTGAGTGATAATGATAAAGACGGTGATGTGTACATGTCCGATGAAGCTGAAACACCAGACAATGAAGCTTTGAGCTAGTTGAGAACACGACCACTCGGCGGCGGTCGGTGAGCAGCGGGCACGGACAGTTTATGAATATAAATTGTACTCTCATGAGCTCACGTGTATGATGTATCTTCCTTGTTATACATCCTAAACTCATGATTTTAAACTAATGTGTTGCAAATTTATACCTAAAATAAGTTAATTTTGAGCTTTATAATTACAAATGTCTTTCAGAAGGATAATGTTGAATGATGTACATTATTTTGTGTGTCTGTGCTGAAAGAATGCAGCGGGAGGATTACCGGTGTATTGAATGGTAGCGCAAAGGGTTAATGTTAATACAAACAATGATCGTTAAAGATAAATATTGTCTTTAATACTGATCAATAATCACCCAAATTTACATTTGTATTAAAGTTTATCATGTCCGTTTCAGCGCCTTAAAGATGAATTAAAGATGCACTGCCCGGTGTTTTGCCGAAATTGACGGTCAAACTTTATTTAAATGTCACAAAGTTGGGTAGAAAATGTATTATCAAAACATTTGATACCTTGAACGAAAAAAAAGAAATGTCAAGGATAACGGCAATAATTAAACACTAAAACAAATCTTTAAATGCTGAACAGTCTATTGTTTCGCGCACACATGACACAACTTTTGAATAATTATCGGCACACGTTTCAAAAACAGAATTTTGTATTTTCCCCGAGGTATTGCACTCAACTCCCAGATTTGAATATCTTGAATATCATTATGTGGTGTTTTTACGTATTTAATGAGATAGGCCTTGAAAGATTATATTTTATATATTTGAATGTTGTATTTTCGTTCAGGAGATACCTGCACTTTGCCTGAAGGAGCCCCCATCATATCTCCTCCTCCGGCCTGTTGGACCAGAAGCAATAAAGCGAATCAAAGAAGGCCTGAAGGACACGAGGACGTGCAGCACCGTCCTCCCGGTTTCGCTGCTGGGTGACATTTGGATTCTGACAGCCCACGGCCTCCCAGTTTTACACTCTTGGAGGAAACCATCTGTGTCCGCACTGAAGGAGCTGATGGATGATCATCAGATGTACCACGAGCTGAGGACGGTCGGCGTAAAGGTGTACCTGTGGCCTTCAACGCACTGGAGGCGCTTCTTCGATTGTCACTGCATAACGTCGGCACACATCTAGTGCAGGAGGCAACCCGTGCCACAACGTCGCATCTGTAGAAGGTTGCTGTACCTGCATCAAGGCCGCGGGACGAGGAACCGATGCCCCACTGCCTTCTGACGTTTTGTGAGGGAGAGTTGTGGTATCGCACTGGGAAAAAATACCCAGTATGCTCAAAGGCATGGACAGTTTAATGATTTTCCATAAGACATGGCGCGTTTAAATAATCCCACCTCAGTTATTTCCATGACCGATGTTGCTCGATAACGGGATTACAACCCTTCATCATTCGATCGACACGTGTCCTTCTATCAGAGGTCCGACAAAATGGTTTGTCCGACAACATTGGCCCCAGTTAGGTTGACCTGTAGACAACACACACACGCAGAAAGAGATTGCATTGTGTAGATAATAAGTTGATTCATTTTCGTAACATATAAGTCGAAACCGTGTCAACTAGAAATAAGAATTTTCAGCAAGAGCCACGCAACTCCATTAACACAAGAGCATCGTATTTACAGCTAGAACAGCGTAATATATCAACAAGGTAATTTGCCTGTATATGAAAACTGAATAGTAAGACTGTTCTACTTTGTTTTATTTTAATATCTGCAGGACCTGAAGAGCCTTGAACCTACGTTCCAGTTGGCGCAATATTCAACGAGATGTCACGTCAAATTGATGACAATCTTTCACATCACAACGAGCAGACGGGCTAGTGTCTTTAAGCAAACCAAAGATTTTCCAATCAAATTAACAAATTTTTATTTATTTATTTACTTTTAAATCTTTTGGACATGTTAAGGTTATAATTTTTGATATGTCAAGGTCAATTTTATAGCATTGTCTGACCTGGAGACAAGGCTGTTTAACTACGACAACATAAGTATGTTCATACTTTTCAGAGCTTACGTGCACAAGTTGTCATTCAACGAACAATTATTGTTGTTCCTTATTTTGTAAACCTGTTGTTTTAATAATAATAATAATAAGAAAATAAGGTAAACCATATTAAGGCTCTATGCGCTGTTTGAAAGAACTATGTCTTATATCATTATTTTATACCTTTGTTACAGGCCTTTATGAAGCTGGTAGGCGACTGAACCAACTCGGTTTGAGTTGTTGTCGGAGGTAGTTAGTGACAGCATGATCAGAAGGAATGGCGAAGGAGGCCGAGAAATAAAGAAGTTTCGTGTTGTGCAAAGGAACTGGTAGAACAACTGTCTTTGTCATCGTGGAAGATGCGTTGAGCGATCATACCCTCAACATACACGAGAGTGTCCTCAGCTCCTTCCTCAGCAATACTCAACCCATTTCAAAGTAGTCCTTAAGGTCATAAACTCTGAGAGTCACCCATCGATCGCTTCTTAGCTACTTTATTTTCCAAAGGACAAATCTGTGATGATCCAGCATCCAACACATTGTTTATAATGATTTACTTGACCCATATAGCAAATCTTTTATTTTTAAAATGCACAATTGTTTTGAGATTTTAAGGTATGTTACATTACTATAATTCAATTCAGTAACATTTATTTCATGCTGTCATTCATTACAATAATGCACAGTTATGTAGAAATTACACAAGTAATACATTAGCATGAGATATGATTTATACTTCTGATTAGAGGTGATATTTAATTATTCTATGCTAAACAAAATTCAAAATAATCTGTTACTTTCAAGCATCTCAACAAACATCATCTATTCAGCCTCTTCATGACATTTCAAGTGATTCTCCAAATTTTTAATTTTAAATTTTAAATCAATGGTTTTATGTACAAAGCACATACTGCTTTGGAGCATACTTAATAGACCTTATACATTGACGTCATCCTGCCGCTATTTTAGAGGTAAAACGATGATGTAAATAAGACAATAACAATTTAACAGTTAAAACAACAATCACAAACAGGACAACATTTAGGCATAGGGTGGCTAAAGCTTGTTCCCGTACCTAATGGACAGACAAAAACAAACAAACAAACACACCAACAGACTATCACAACACTGACTTGCCAAAAACATGTACATAGGCAAATATTATAGTTTATTGTCCAAGTACGATCTGGAAGACTGTCTGATTTATCTAATATGTCATACTGAAAGACAGATTTCAAATAAACGGTAATTGTTATTTATTTTCGACTAAGGATGCAACTCAAACAAGGATCCCAAGACCTTTATGGCCTTCGTCAAGGATGCCGCACTTGAGTGAGAAAACACCAAATACCAACAATCTCCAGTGTCAGTGAGACCTCATTCCATCACTAATGATGTGTCTCGGTGGTCTTCGTCATCATATGATGAAAGCTCGCTGCATGTGGCAGGATTTACAGGGATTGTGGCGATCGTATAAGACATGGAGGTGCTCATTAAATTAAATATCCTTAATAAATAGTCTTATGTTACATTATTGGTCCTAAGAAGAGAATAGTCGCGCATATAAAGTCAATGTCATTCAAAGACATTAAGAGTACATTCACATGTCAAGCTACTGCACAACATGTAACTATTGTTAGATTCATACGTAAGACATCCACACTGAAAACCACGACCCCACTTGAAGTTACTACGTCATCTCCTTTAATAGTGAATAAAATCACGCAAATATGTCGATGACAGAGCATTTCAACTTGGATGTTCAGACCAACTTGGGTAGTGAATGCATTGTTTTATACAATGTTTCTCCCACTAGATTAATATCAGCCCTTCATGGCTGCTATATTTGTATATGATCATATTCCCACCCTTTGGATGCATTCACTTGTATGGTATTTTGTTTTAATGAAAGTGGGTTTTTAATACATGAGTCGAACGGTTCAAAGTCCTGCTTTGTGTATGGCGTGTTTTCTTTTGTTTTAAGTTCGAAGGAAATACATCAGCTGATTTAATTGCTAATACAAGTTTGTGATATACTGATTTACAGTACTTTTGTGTTTAACTATTTTAGGAAAGCATATTGACTTGAAGACATCCAGAAGATGGCTTTTAAATTTGGTCAGTTGGAGGGGAGAATTTTCGTCAGAACATCCTCAGACACAATTTCAGGGGTGAGGGGGTTCTTCATACGAACAAGTTTCGCGAGTCACTAACTCTACAATTTGGTAGATGCAAAAGAAAGGTAAATACATATCTTGCCAAATTGGATATTCAAATGAAAATAAAAGAACACTATTATGTGTCGAATATGTTCAAAATCACGACGCAACCAAAAACCAGACGTTCAAAACTACATACTTTCAATTATTAGAATAAATAGCAATATTTCTCTGACAAGTGTATTTGATTAAGCAAAATAGTATTTGGCAACCAAATTTACATTTTTCAAAGGATTTTCTCTTAGTGTATTATGCTCCAATGAATGTTCAAAATATTGTTCTAAGTCAATTGTTGCAGTAAATATCCTCTTCCCACTGTCAAACCCGCACAAGTTCCCTGTTAATAAATATAGTTACATGCATCTGGGAAGCTATGTTCTTCTTTACCTTTGAATGCCAGTAATAATGTCATCCATGGTCGTGCCGTTTGGAGAAAGGATGTAAATAGACAGCTGCAGATGACATGCCAGATGTCCTGACGGAAGGAAGCATGCTCGACCATCTTTCAAGGACATCAACCATGTGACTGGGATTATCGACAGAACTAAAAAATGGTAAGTCAATTTAAAACAGAAATCACAGTTCCTGGATTTGCACCGTCCCAGCAAGTGTTGAACAATCTAAGATAGAGTTAAATTATTGTGTTTCCAACTTTCAACCAAAAAGCTTGCTGGGATAGTACAAACTTCGAGAAATTTGTCAGTTTCGTTAAATTGCTTTTTCATCGCACACAATACCCGTTCACACATTTTCAACACGTTTGTTTTATATATACGTACTATTTGCTCAAACAATGATGCAGATTCGCCAAGGTACATGCATCATGGATTTCTAGACAATTTAATTCATTCAAATCACCCAGTTTTCAAAATACAACCTTGAAAATCTCCATCACAATCAGTGTTCATTGCTTTGACAAAACAGAAGAATAAGGGTTTTCATTTTATCAGTTACTTGTGCCTGTTTATATTGTTGTTTGACTTCGATTGCCGCAATCGAAATCGCTGCTGTGGGTTGTTTGTTCACTATTTTGAAGATTACAATATTCCAGACGGAATGTTCCAACAGGAGGGTTGGTACAATCATCACCGTTACAATAATATGTCAGATTGAAATGATCAAAAAGACACACATAAAAGCTGTCGTCTTTAATTTGAAACGAAAAACTTGTATATACATGTTCTCTCGAAAAGACAGGAGTCTAGCAAAGGCTTGCGAAAGCACGGTTATTTGTACTTCTCTTTTGAACAGGTGAAGCTACTCCTTCTGCAGTGAGAGCTCACGCTAATGTAATTCCATACAACAAAATGCAACATTGCAGAGCGAGATCAAATGGGGTTACTGCTCTTCTGCAGGTAAGGGCAGAAGAGGACATCGATTCTGAGGACAGTGAGACGTCAGCACATCTCTTTGAGGAGGACCTATTTAATTTGACAACACGTGGATATATACAGTGTACATGTACATGTACAGTAGATAATTAGTGTATAGTAGGTGCATGTACTGCACAAACAAACACAAATTGTGCTAACAGAACTGTTTTTAATTAATCTAGTTTGAAAGTCAATGTATAAAATCAATTAACACCTATATGATTGAAAACGTCTGGGATTTTTAACTTGCCGTTCTTGTTTAGATTCTTCGTAGCCAACGCGGATACCAGGGAAATCTTGCTGTTGCATTGTATTGATCGCGCAAATATTTCAGCTTTGCTAGCGGTGTTTTTTTATTTCTTTATTTTTTGTCCGAAGTACTGCCACTGTAAAACTCAATGGATCAGTATTTTTTTGAAGATTTCACATGAATTGACAACGCTGATCAACTAATACATGTAGTATGAAATTGCCCGCAAGCCTCCTAATCACCATTGTCCGGAGTTTTGAATTATCACCTGCTCACACTCGTGACTCGAGTCTTGTGGCTAGATTGCTAGCGACAGCGTCCAATTACACCCCATTTATTGTCTGCAAGCCTACAAATAACGATACTCTGGCTGTTCAAGGTATTTTCTTTGTTGATTTTGTTTTACTATTTTCATAAAAGGGTTGAAAACAATGTGTTGATTGTAACTGGCACAATTACCTCTAATCCGTGTTCTCGCTACTACCAAAAGCTCGTAGTATCCATATTTAAATGCATTGTTATTGTAGTTTGTAATATAATGCCATTCAAAACAAATAATTAATTTAATGCACAATTATGAGTTTATTCCTGCATTAAATTTGTCTCCAAACGAGAAAATGTTTTCTCTCCTCATTTTTATTATTGCACAATCAGTAGTATCTCACGTTACAGAGAGCCTTAGCCAACTTCTCGGACTTGATACCTGGATAATATTATCTCGTGAGAACTGGTTGCATTCAGAGATAATATTATCCAAACATTTCATTTTAGCTAAGTCTCGACCTGGAAAATTATTCAGAGAATTGCTGTATCTAGAGATAATATTATCCCACATTCAGCCTTAGCTGTTCCCGTACCTGGATAAATTATCTCGTGAGAACTGGTTGTAACGAGATATTATTATTCCACATTCAGCTCAGCTGTCTTCGGACGTGGATAATATCATCTCGTGAGAACCGGTTGTACCAGACAATATTATCCCACATTCAGCTCTTAGCTGTCTCGGACGCGGATAATATTATTCGTGAGAACTGGTTGCATTCAGGAGATAATATTATCCCACCTTCAGCCTTAGCCAACTCTCGAACTGGATATTATCTCGTGAGAACTGGTTGCATTCAGAGATACATGTATCCCACATTCAGCTCTTAGCTGTCTCTCGACGTGGATAATATTATCTCGTGAGAATTGGCTGCATTCAGAGATATTATCCCACATCAGCCTTTTAGCCAACTTCGGCCCGGATAACATTATTCGTGAGAACTGGTTGCATTCGAATGAGATAATATTATCCCACATTCAGCTTCCAGCTAACTTCGACGTGGATACATTATTCGTGAGAACTGTTGCATTCAGAGATAATATTATCCCACATTCCGCCTCAGCTGTCTGACGTGATAATATTATCTCGCGGAGAACTGGTTGCATTCAGACATTATCCTAATATCTGCTTCCAGCTGTTCAGATACGTGGATAATATTATCTCGTGAGAACTGGTTGCATTCAGAGATAATATTATCCTGTTATCTAGCCTCAGCCAAGTCTGATGTGGATATTATTATCTCGTAGAATTGGCTGATTCAGAGATAATATTATCCCATTCAGTTTTAGCCAACCTCGACGCGGATATTATTATCTCGTGAGAACTGCTGCATTCAGAGATAATATTATCCCACATTCAGCCTCAGCCACTCGGAACTGGATAATATTATCTCGTGAACTGGTTGCATTCAGAGACATTATCCCATTCCGCCTCAGCTAAGTCTCGACGATACATATCTCGTGAGAACTGGTTGCATTCAGAGATATTATCCCACATTCAGCCTTAGTTGTTCAGTATGTGGATATTATTATCTCGTGAGAACTGGCTGTATCTGAGATAATATTATCCCACATTCAGCCTCAGCCAAGTCTGTACGTGGATAATATTATCTCGTGAACTGGCTGCATTCAGAGATATTATTGTCCCACCTTCAGCCTTAGCCAACTCTCGAACTGGATAGTATTATCCGTGAGAATTGGTTGCATTCTAGAGATATTATTATATGGCCCATTATTCAGCCTTAGTTGTTCGACGTGGATAATATTATTCGTGAGAATTGGTTGGTATTCAGACATTATCCCACATTCAGCCTTTAGCCACTTGGGCCTGGATATTATCTCGTGAGAACTGGTTACCTGAATTCAGAGATAATATTATCCCACATTCATTTTGTTAACTTTGACGTGGATAATATTAGTCTCGTGAGAACTGGTTGCATTCAGAGATAATATTATCCTAATATCTGCCTCGTGCTGTTCGACGTGGATATCTCGTGAGAACTGGTTGCATTCAGATAATATTATCCTCATTATTCAGCTTCCAAGCTGTCTCGTACGTGGATAATATTATCTCGTAGATCCGATGCATTCAGAGAGTAATATTATCCAATATTCAGCCTCAGCTGTTCGTACGTGGATAATATTATCTCGTGAGAACTGGCTGTATTCAGAGATAATATTATCCCATTATCTGGCCTTAGCCAACCTCGGACGCGGATAATATTATCTCGTGAGAATTGCTGCATTCAGAGTATAATATTATCCCACATTCAGCTCTCAGCCAATCCTTTCGAACCGATAATATTATCTCGTGAGAATCCGGTTGCATTCAGATACATATTATCCCATATTCCGCCTCACAGTTGTCTTCGGACGATAATATCTCGTGAGAACTGGAGCCATTCAGAGATATTGTCCTCACATTCAGCCTTAGCTGTTCTCGTACGTGGATAATATTATCTCGTGAGAACTGGCTGCATTCAGAGATAATATTATCCTTATTATCTGCCCAGCTGTTCGTACGATAATATCTCGTGAGAACTGGTTGTATCGAGATAATATTATCCCACATTCAGCCTTAGCTAACTTCGGACGCGGATAATATTATCTCGTGAGAACTAAGGTATCTAGAGACAATATTATCCCCAACATTCAGCCTCAGCTAACTTCGAACTGGATAATATTATCTCGAGAATCAAGCTGTATTCAGAGATAATATTATCCCACATTCAGCTCAGCCAACTCTCGGAACTGGAGTTATCAATTCGTGAGAACTGGTTGCATCAGAGATAATATCCCACATTTCAGCCTTAGCCAAGTCTCGACCTGGATAATCTCGTGGGAAGTGGTTGGCATTTAGACTGGCTGTCCCACATTGTTGATTCGTTTTCTTCATAGAGCCATACCCATAACTTCGATGTGTGTGTGACTTATCGGACATCTGAAACTGTAATTTTACGACGGTTTTTAACAACAACTGCTGAAAGTGACCTGCTACAATCTTAAAAGGGTATTTTAAGACAGTTTCGGATTTATTCTACCCATGTAGTAAGGAGTCTAGAATAATAATCACGTGATGAATCACCAACACAGTGAATCACTTCTAAAGACCACATTTGTGTGTAATGTTTCACGTTTGTAAATTATCATTCAATGAATATGGATGAAATTAGATGTTCGAACCAAAATTTCAATTTTATGGTAAAAAATTAAGTCTGGTTATTGAGTTCACTTTTGTAGTATTTGCTGTTTTATGTGATTGTTCCTCTACTAAAGAGAGCAGATCAAGTGTTTCATCTGGTTTTTTCAAAAAAGCCAGATGACTGGCTCTGGCAAACCCCAACTTGACCCACCCTCAAAGTGACCTCCCAAATTTATTGTGAAACAACAATACTAACAACGTTTCAGGATTTTCTTTTTCCATCAAATGTAGAGAAATGCTCATGGTAACATGGAAATCTCAACGACCCTGGGGTCCCTGGAGGAGTTAGTTTTCTCTGAATGTTTTGAGCCTTTCTGAATGCAACAAATGGTTTGGAAATATTTCTGAGAGTATGTTGGTTTTTGTTGTATCAGTGGCCACCGTTTGTTTCGCTTGTTTCACATCTGGTGGTTTACGAACGATTATAAGTCGTTGTTTTGTTTATCTTTTGGTAATTTCCAGAATCAGTTTATTAGCCAGTGACACTTTATGTGTTACGTTGTTGATCAGCTAATAATTTTTGTGAGAATTTTGACGTATTTCTGTGAAATCTTCATTGTTGGTGTTTCTAGCATATCGCAGAGTTTCTCAGTAGATAAATGCTTTTGAACACATGGGGTGGGTGATGGGGTTCTGTGTAGAAACTGGTGCTACGTATGTTTTCGTAGGTTTGGTGTACACTTTGTGTCTAGTATGCCACCATGTTTGACATGATCAGCCTGTTGTACTATTTTATTTTCGAGATCGTATATCGTTAGTCACAAATTTCCGGACTGGCTGTTAAGCTAATTGCACAACCGATTTTATTTCCAATTGGAAACAATTTCTGTTGAGTATTAGCCCAGAAATTTGCGATGTATTTATGATAAACTATGGATATTGGTTTTGGTCGATACACTGCATGACACAAATATTGCCTCAGTTTATTGCGGATATTTGCACATTTAACAACATCAATATTTCAGATATTAAGACACATTTTGTGAAATGTTATTCCTTCTGAGTTTCTCAGTATATCTGTTGTTTTGCGACATATGGACATATGGTTACCAGGAGTAGAAAATGATCTTCCAACAAAGGGTGTGCTCACAGGAAGCCAGAATTCTCGGTAGAAAGTAACGTTGAATGTGACATGCCTGTGACCTCCGATCGAGATATGCCTGAGTGTGTTGTCGAGAGTGTGTTGTTTCATTTTGGTTTGGACATTATGAAATTAAAAGGATGTTTCGTGTAATATCTTGATCGAACTCGTATTGCTCTGATTCAAGATGTTTGTATAATCAACCTAGTAGTCGGAGCGGTTCATACGTAGTGCCTCTCCCTATCGTAAGGATTTGATCACATTTCAGGGTTGTTCCTCAGATATTTGAGGGCTGATAGTTCAGGGTTTTCATGTTTTTTTCCGGAGTTCTCAGACGAATGAGCAAGTTTATTTTTGTGGCTTCCAAATAGTTTCTGCTATTGCACTCTGTGTAGTTTTTGGGATTCCAAGTGGATGGTGGTTTGAACAGATGAGCTTTGGAAGGTTTGTTATGTATCAGGAATCATCTTATTCGTCAATTTACCTTCAAAAGAGTTGAACGGGTTGGTTTAGCAGAGTTGAACAAAGTTTAAACCTTTACCCAGAGCATTTTTTTTTCAATTTGAGATAGTTTTATTGGAAAGGTTTGATGAATTGTTCACTTTTTTCACTAGTGTGTCAGACTATTTGTTCCACTAGTGGTCAGTAGACTATTTGTTCCAGTAGTCAGTAGACTATTTTTTGTATTCTTTTGTTTAGTCGATGTTCAAGTGAAAATTGTTTCATTTTCGTTTGATTGTGAACGTTTTGCTCTTTTCGTACTCGTTATGCCATAGTTGGTAGATAATTTAGTTATAAATAACATATACTATATATTTGTATTATATTATTAATAAGATAGTTGTTGTCATATGGCACTTGTAAGTGGTCATGATTTGTGTTCCTTTTATATGCATTTAGGTGCAGGTGTGTGTATGTATATATTTTACAACAAAACAACATGCTTAGCAAATAGTCTTACCTTGGTTATTTGGTTAATCCTTGTTACAAATATAAAACCACTATACATGTATGCTAATCTGTCAATGGTTTTAAAATGTAATATTCATTTACAATTATTTTAACTCATGATCAGTGCTTGATAGCCCCTGTTGACTGAAACGATAAAAGTATCTCATTATGCTCCAAATGGTGACAAATTTAATTTTCAAATGCCTGCAACACCTTAATATCATATGAAAGAATTTTGCGGCAACAGAGTTAATAAATGTAGAAAATGAAGCTCCACATCAGTTTCTGCAATATCTTTGACCTTCACGGCTGGCATGCACATAATATGCTAAAATATGGCGTTATTTAAATTCAACATGGCCGCCATAGGGGCATAGGAAAAATGGCATCAAACAGCTTTGTATTTGTTGACATTACAGGAGATCCGAGAGTTTCAAAGATTGTACCCGAAAATGCGTATGGACTCCACAAGCTCACAGACTAAAATTTTAATAAAAAGATTTAACTTTTTCGCAAACGAACACTTATTGTGATGAAATACGGGTTAGTTTTAAAATCATTTCTTGAATACTAGAGGGTTGAAGCAAGGCACATTCCCAAATACCAATGTTGGACCTTCACTTACATGTTGTGTCGTTGTTAAATCCTGTCCAAGAAGGTTATAAATCAGTTATTGTGTTATGCAGACCCAGGGCTATCATCCATGTTATTTAGAAGCAGATTGGAGACATTTTTTTTCGAGGTCAAAAACAAAAATGGGCCCTTTGTTTTTTCAAATGCCTAATACTTGCTGAGACGTAATAGGAGTGTGGTCTCAATTTTAGTATGGAATCAAAAAAAAAATTTGTATGCCTAAAACTTGCTGGGTTAATATTTTGTTAACTTCCTCTGCAGAGTCTAAACTTGATTCATTTTACCCTTATGTGATTCTTATTCAGATGAGAGTTAATTCACAGCCACCATCAGCTACGGACCTACCAGCTTTTAATTCCATTCTACCCTAGCAGCAATTACTCAAGTCATGCTCATAGCAAACACACAGAAGGTAGGTAATATTGAGAATGCTTGAGTACAGTGTAGAGTAGCTGTTTTAAAGGGAAAGGTACAGCATTGGTAAATATCAGGTTATCAAATTAAACCCCTCCTACCATAGCTGAACTTATGGCGGGTATTATAGTGATGAAAACCATTCAACTGACTGTGTTGACTGTGCACACTGGGGCATCTTTTGATTGGTTTCACTGTTACTTTACCACCCCGATAAGGGTGATAAGGTTATATTACCGTTGCTGCTGCATAAATGAGACAGAATTTTTCGGTCATATTTTCATCTTAAATCTGAACACCTATTCCATGCCTGGGAAAAGTCCGCCTCGACCGACGATACTGTCCTTTACAAAGGAATCCAAACTGTTGAGATAAAAACTCATTTGGAATTTCTTTTTGCTTTTGATCCACAGGAGAAAGTTCGACTCAAATGCAAGATTCAGTATACAATCAACGATCGTTGATACGATGCTGGCGGGAGATAAATTCATCATTAAACAGTTATCCCATATCTGTGTAAAATCTGTTAATATATATAGAAATATCACTCCTATAACACGCTGCACATATACTACGGTTGTATAATTCTATATTAAAATAGAATAAAATGTCAGCATGCTAGATTTATACTTCTGACTCAAAGTTGAAGGTGAATTTTTTTTATTCCTTAAAAGTGACTCGAAAACATACGAACATTTATGGTTATATGCAGTGGGTACAGCATTGGGAAATGTTAAGTAAACCAAGCTTTCCATAATTATTTGCTTAATTTCTTTGAAAACAAGATATACACAACCAATAAATAATGAGTTTCAGCTCAATGTAGAATCTGCGTCATGTAAAGTGTGAAAAGACCACAACTTTGACAGAATACACTTGGAGCAGAAAAGCTTCAATCTGGCAAATTTATGTAATTTTGCATACATTTTCCTCTGTAATGAATACTGTCAGGTTGATTGTCACCTTTTACCAACTTCACACATCGAGTTAGTTTCAGACAATTTAAATGGCGTCTTCAACCAGGTACTTACTAGTGTTATATGTAAGTAAGACTTGTAAATGTAAGTGCAGACTTGTAATCTTTGCATGGTGAAAAGGATAAGTAAAGGTTGTTACGGTCATATTCTCTGATCGTCTTCAGGAGAATCAGACATACTGATCGAAAACATTGAGTTGTAACCAGTCGGTTCTTTTCAGAACTATTTACTACTCAAAAGAGAATGTCTACATGGTGTCACCCGCAAACACTCTTTACTTATTATTTAAATGATCATGTGGTCTCAATTAGCCAACCAAAATCCCAGTTAAACCAGTCAGATTTATTATAGTTTGCATGTGCGTAAAATACCCATTGCCCTTACAGCTTATTAAGCATACTTTCTGGCTTTATCAGACATTTTCATTGGGGAGTCGGGTCAAAAACCATCATTACTTGTTTTCAAGGGAAAAATTGTAACTTTCATACAAAAGGTTGGTTTGTTTTGGAATTACGTCAGTTGTGAAATACATGTATGGTTTATTTCCAAACCTTCCGAATAATACCAAAAATTTGGCGAATGTGATCGGGAAAAAGGCGCCACATGTGACAAACATGAACATTCCCCTTGCTCGGAAGTTTTCGGCGATTTTAGTCATGATGGAAGAAGAACATACTGCCCCATGAAACCCCTCGTAGCAGCAGATGCCGTCGGAAAACTGAAAAATACTGAAAAACTGAAAAAAGAAAATACATTTATTTGCGCGATACCTACCAAAACCCATGCATAGTATGTGATATTTTTTATAGTTAACTTGTTTAAAAATTGCGCTAGCAATAAGATTGCTGGAGCAAAATTTACCTGTAATTTTCGATAATTTGTTTATTCAGCTTAACCCCCAAACCCTGCCAGACGCAAGGAGCATCAGCTGGAAAAGTCTGATGCACTTTGATGGATTCAGCTGTCAACACCAGTGCATAAGCAGCTGCTTCGTTTCTATTGGAGAGCTGGTCCCATTAAACAATGCCAGAGTTGTATTTCTGCCGTTTGCGACCAGACTGAGGCAGTTCGGCCTGAGATTTGTTAACACGGATTCCTTGTTGCACGTAGCAGCGCACTTTGATAAACGATGCCCGTTGCGTCTGGCAGGGTTTCAGTCAAATAAACCCTGAGGGGTTAGGGGTTTAATCCTCGATATATGTTACGTAAACTTAGTGTTTCACATTTAAATAAAAATAGTTTCCTTAGATTTTTAACAACTTATTTTTTTTAACTCCTTGTTTGACGAGACCCCTTTTAATAAGGGTAACTCAGCCCAATTAAAAGGTATAAGTATGGGGGAAGTTAAGGAAGACTAATTGCGTGGACACCATGAAATTTCTATTGAGTAGTAATTAGTTCTGGGGAAAGCAACTGAGGGTTATATCTCATTGATCAGTATACCCTAATGTCTCCAGGAGAACGGGAAGCATCATATGGAGTTAATTATCACCAAACATTATAAAATCAATTAAAAAATTTATAATGTTTGTATTAGCTTGATCATATTGAAACTCTAAAACTGGTACTATTAATGAACAGCAGCTTATGATGAGGTGGTTTTTTTTGATGATTTTTGTAATAT
>JAQQFT010000296.1:0-31693 GCA_029582265.1 Zoroaster sp. YZ-2022 | reverse complement strand
TACAGGGGGCTAAGTGTCCATGGAGGCCGTTTAAGGTGCGAAATAATTATCCAAATTCAAATGTATGGTGTTTGTCTGAAAGGGAGAACCTAAGCTTTAATTTAGATATAAAATTATCAGGCCTCCTTTGAAAACTTTAAAGTTATTCCCAACCCTAGAAATGTTTTTGTAACACTGTATAGTGCTGTATTGTTTGCGGTGAAACCGCATGCAAGTTGACAGTATTTTACAGAGGGCTAAGTGTCCATGGAGGCCGTTTAAGGTACGAAATAATTATCCAAATTCAAATGTATGGTGTTTGTCTGAAGGGAGAACCTAAGCTTTAATTTAGATATAAAATTATCGGCCTCCTTGAAAACTTTAAAAGTTATTCCCAACCCTAGAAATGTTTTTGTAACACTGTATAGTGCTGTATTGTTTGCGGTGAAACCGCATGCAAGTTGACAGTATTTTACAGAGGGCTAAGTGTCCATGGAGGCCGTTTAAGGTACGAAATAATTATCCAAATTCAAATGTATGGTGTTTGTCTGAAAGGGAGAACCTAAGCTTTAATTTAGATATAAAATTATCGGCCTCCCTTGAAAACTTTAAAGTTATTCCCAACCCTAGAAATGTTTTTTGTAACACTGTATAGTGCTGTATTGTTTGCGGTGAAACCGCATGCAAGTTGACAGTATTTTACAGAGGGCTAAGTGTCCATGGAGGCCGTTTAAGGTACGAAATAATTATCCAAATTCAAATGTATGGTGTTTGTCTGAAAGGGAGAACCTAAGCTTTAATTTAGATATAAAATTATCGGCCTCCCTTGAAAACTTTAAAGTTATTCCCAACCCTAGAAATGTTTTTTGTAACACTGTATAGTGCTGTATTGTTTGCGGTGAAACCGCATGCAAGTTGACAGTATTTTACAGAGGGCTAAGTGTCCATGGAGGCCGTTTAAGGTACGAAATAATTATCCAAATTCAAATGTATGGTGTTTGTCTGAAAGGGAGAACCTAAGCTTTAATTTAGATATAAAATTATCGGCCTCCCTTGAAAACTTTAAAGTTATTCCCAACCCTAGAAATGTTTTTTGTAACACTGTATAGTGCTGTATTGTTTGCGGTGAAACCGCATGCAAGTTGACAGTATTTTACAGAGGGCTAAGTGTCCATGGAGGCCGTTTAAGGTACGAAATAATTATCCAAATTCAAAAGTATGGTGTTTGTCTGAAAGGGAGAACCTAAGCTTTAATTTAGATATAAAATTATCGGCCTCCTTGAAAACTTTAAAGTTATTCCCAACCCTAGAAATGTTTTTTGTTACACTGTATAGTGCTGTATTGTTTGCGGTGAAACCGCATGCAAGTTGACAGTATTTTACAGAGGGCTAAGTGTCCATGGAGGCCGTTTAAGGTACGAAATAATTATCCAAATTCAAAAGTATGGTGTTTGTCTGAAAGGGAGAACCTAAGCTTTAATTTAGATATAAAATTATCGGCCTCCTTGAAAACTTTAAAAGTTATTCCCAACCCTAGAAATGTTTTTTGTAACACTGTATAGTGCTGTATTGTTTGCGGTGAAACCGCATGCAAGTTGACAGTATTTTACAGAGGGCTAAGTGTCCATGGAGGCCGTTTAAGGTACGAAATAATTATCCAAATTCAAATGTATGGTGTTTGTCTGAAAGGGGAGAACCTAAGCTTTAATTTAGATATAAAATTATCAGCCTCCCTTGAAAACTTTAAAAGTTATTCCCAACTCTAGAAAAGTTTCTTTGTAACACTGTATAGTGCTGTATTGTTTGCGGTGAAACCGCATGCAAGTTGACGGTATTTTACAGAGGGCTAAGTGTCCATGGAGGCCGTTTAAGGTACGAAATAATTATCCAAATTCAAATGTATGGTGTTTGTCTGAAAGGGGAGAACCTAAGCTTTAATTTAGATATAAAATTATCGCCCTCCCTTGAAAACTTTAAAAGTTATTCCCAACCCTAGATTTTTTTTTCTCGTAAAACTGTATAGTGCTGTATTGTTTGCGGTGAAACCGCGTGCAAGTTGACAGTATTTTACAGAGGGCTAAGTGTCCATGGAGGCCGTTTAAGGTACGAAATAATTATCCAAATTCAAATGTATGGTGTTTTTCTGAAAGGGAGAACCTAAGCTTTAATTTAGATATAAAATTATCGGCCTCCCTTGAAAACTTTAAAGTTATTCCCAACCCTAGAAATGTTTTTGTAACACTGTATAGTGCTGTATTGTTTGCGGTGAAACCTCATGCAAGTTGACTGTATTTTACAGAGGGCTAAGTGTCCATGGAGGCCGTTTAAGGTACGAAATAATTATCCAAATTCAAATGTATGGTGTTTGTCTGAAAGGGGAGAACCTAAGCTTTAATTTAGATATAAAATTATCGGCCTCCTTGAAAACTTTAAAGTTATTCCCAACCCTAGAAATGTTTTTGTAACACTGTATAGTGCTGTATTGTTTGCGGTGAAACCGCATGCAAGTTGACAGTATTTTACAGAGGGCTAAGTGTCCATGGAGGCCGTTTAAGGTACGAAATAATTATCCAAATTCAAATGTATGGTGTTTGTCTGAAAGGGAGAACCTAAGCTTTAATTTAGATATAAAATTATCGCCTCCCTTGAAAACTTTAAAGTTATTCCCAACCCTAGAAATGTTTTTTTGGTAACACTGTATAGTGCTGTATTGTTTGCGGTGAAACCGCATGCAAGTTGACAGTATTTTACAGAGGGCTAAGTGTCCATGGAGGCCGTTTAAGGTACGAAATAATTATCCAAATTCAAAAGTATGGTGTTTGTCTGAAAGGGGAGAACCTAAGCTTTAATTTAGATATAAAATTATCGGCCTCCCTTGAAAACTTTAAATGTTATTCCCAACCCTAGATTTTTTTTTGTAACACTGTATAGTGCTGTATTGTTTGCGGTGAAACCGCATGCAAGTTGACGGTATTTTACAGAGGGATAAGTGTCCATGGAGGCCGTTTAAGGTACGAAATAATTATCCAAAATTCAAATGTATGGTGTTTGTCTGAAAGGGAGAACCTAAGCTTTAATTTAGATATAAAATTATCGGCCTCCTTGAAAACTTTAAAGTTATTCCCAACCCTAGAAATGTTTTTTGTAACACTGTATAGTGCTGTATTGTTTGCGGTGAAACCGCATGCAAGTTGACAGTATTTTACAGAGGGCTAAGTGTCCATGGAGGCCGTTTAAGGTACGAAAATAATTATCCAAATTCAAATGTATGGTGTTTGTCTGAAAGGGAGAACCTAAGCTTTAATTTAGATATAAAATTATCAGCCTCCTTGAAAACTTTAAAAGTTATTCCCAACCCTAGAAATGTTTTTTGTAACACTGTATAGTGCTGTATTGTTTGCGGTGAAACCGCATGCAAGTTGACAGTATTTTACAGAGGGCTAAGTGTCCATGGAGGCCGTTTAAGGTACGAAATAATTATCCAAATTCAAATGTATGGTGTTTTGTCTGAAAGGGAGAACCTAAGCTTTAATTTAGATATAAAATTATCGGCCTCCTTGAAAACTTTAAAGTTATTCCCAACCCTAGAAATGTTTTTTGTAACACTGTATAGTGCTGTATTGTTTGCGGTGAAACCGCATGCAAGTTGACAGTATTTTACAGAGGGCTAAGTGTCCATGGAGGCCGTTTAAGGTACGAAATAATTATCCAAATTCAAAAGTATGGTGTTTTCTGAAAGGGAGAACCTAAGCTTTAATTTAGATATAAAATTATCGGCCTCCTTGAAAACTTTAAAAGTTATTCCCAACCCTAGAAATGTTTTTTGTAACACTGTATAGTGCTGTATTGTTTGCGGTGAAACCGCATGCAAGTTGACAGTATTTTACAGAGGGCTAAGTGTCCATGGAGGCCGTTTAAGGTACGAAATAATTATCCAAATTCAAACGTATGGTGTTTGTCTGAAAGGGAGAACCTAAGCTTTAATTTAGATATAAAATTATCGGCCTCCTTGAAAACTTTAAAGTTATTCCCAACCCTAGAAATGTTTTTTTGTAACACTGTATAGTGCTGTATTGTTTGCGGTGAAACCGCATGCAAGTTGACAGTATTTTACAGAGGGCTAAGTGTCCATGGAGGCCGTTTAAGGTACGAAATAATTATCCAAATTCAAAAGTATGGTGTTTGTCTGAAAGGGAGAACCTAAGCTTTAATTTAGATATAAAATTATCGGCCTCCCTTGAAAACTTTAAAGTTATTCCCAACCCTAGAAATGTTTTTTGTAACTGTATAGTGCTGTATTGTTTGCGGTGAAACCGCATGCAAGTTGACAGTATTTTACAGAGGGCTAAGTGTCCATGGAGGCCGTTTAAGGTACGAAATAATTATCCAAATTCAAATGTATGGTGTTTGTCTGAAAGGGAGAACCTAAGCTTTAATTTAGATATAAAATTATCGGCCTCCTTGAAAACTTTAAAGTTATTCCCAACCCTAGAAATGTTTTTTGTAACACTGTATAGTGCTGTATTGTTTGCGGTGAAACCGCATGCAAATTGACAGTATTTTACAGAGGGCTAAGTGTCCATGGAGGCCGTTTAAGGTACGAAATAATTATCCAAATTCAAATGTATGGTGTTTGTCTGAAAGGGAGAACCTAAGCTTTAATTTAGATATAAAATTATCGGCCTCCCTTGAAAACTTTAAAAGTTATTCCCAACCTAGAAATGTTTTTGTAACACTGTATAGTGCTGTATTGTTTGCGGTGAAACCGCATGCAAGTTGACAGTATTTTACAGAGGGCTAAGTGTCCATGGAGGCCGTTTAAGGTACGAAATAATTATCCAAATTCAAATGTATGGTGTTTGTCTGAAAGGGGAGAACCTAAGCTTTAATTTAGATATAAAATTATCGGCCTCCTTGAAAACTTTAAAGTTATTCCCAACCCTAGAAATGTTTTTTTGTAACACTGTATAGTGCTGTATTGTTTGCGGTGAAACCGCATGCAAGTTGACAGTATTTTACAGAGGGCTAAGTGTCCATGGAGGCCGTTTAAGGTACGAAAATAATTATCCAAATTCAAATGTATGGTGTTTGTCTGAAGGGAGAACCTAAGCTTTAATTTAGATATAAAATTATCGGCCTCTCTTGAAAACTTTAAAAGTTATTCCCAACCCTAGAAATGTTTTTTTGTAACACTGTATAGTGCTGTATTGTTTGCGGTGAAACCGCATGCAAGTTGACAGTATTTTACAGAGGGCTAAGTGTCCATGGAGGCCGTTTAAGGAAAGAAATAATTATCCAGATTCAAATGTATGGTGTTTGTCTGAAAGGGAGAACCTAAGCTTTAATTTAGATATAAAATTATCGGCCTCCTTGAAAACTTTAAAGTTATACCCAACCCTAGAAATGTTTTTTTGTAACACTGTATAGTGCTGTATTGTTTGCGGTGAAACCGCATGCAAGTTGACAGTATTTTACAGAGGGCTAAGTGTCCATGGAGGCCGTTTAAGGTACGAAATAATTATCCAGATTCAAATGTATGGTGTTTGTCTGAAAGGGAGAACCTAAGCTTTAATTTAGATATAAAATTATCGGCCTCCCTTGAAAACTTTAAAGTTATTCCCAACCCTAGAAATGTTTTTGTAACACTGTATAGTGCTGTATTGTTTGCGGTGAAACCGCATGCAAGTTGACAGGTATTTTACAGAGGGCTAAGTGTCCATGGAGGCCGTTTAAGGTACGAAATAATTATCCAAATTCAAAAGTATGGTGTTTTCTGAAAGGGAGAACCTAAGCTTTAATTTAGATATAAAATTATCGGCCTCCTTGAAAACTTTAAACGTTATTCCCAACCCTAGAAATGTTTTTTTGTAACACTGTATAGTGCTGTATTGTTTGCGGTGAAACCGCATGCAAGTTGACTGTATTTTACAGAGGGCTAAGTGTCCATGGAGGCCGTTTAAGGTACGAAATAATTATCCAAATTCAAAAGTATGGTGTTTGTCTGAAAGGGGAGAACCTAAGCTTTAATTTAGATATAAATTATCGGCTCCTTGAAAACTTTAAAGTTATTCCCAACCCTAGAAATGTTTTTTGTAACACTGTATAGTGCTGTATTGTTTGCGGTGAAACCGCATGCAGATTGACAGTATTTTACAGGGCTAAGTGTCCATGGAGGCCGTTTAAGGGTACGAAATAATTATCCAAATTCAAAAAGTATGGTGTTTTTCTGAAAGGGAGAACCTAAGCTTTAATTTAGATATAAAATTATCCCTCCTTGAAAACTTTATAAGTTATTCCCAACCCTAGAAATGTTTTTTTGTAACACTGTATAGTGCTGTATTGTTTGCGGTGAAACCGCATGCAAATTGACCGTATTTTACAGAGGGCTAAGTGTCCATGGAGGCCGTTTAAGGTACGAAATAATTATCCAAATTCAAATGTATGGTGTTTGTCTGAAAGGGAGAACCTAAGCTTTAATTTAGATATAAA
Organism: Zoroaster sp. YZ-2022; assembly: GCA_029582265.1. NCBI lineage: Eukaryota > Metazoa > Echinodermata > Asteroidea > Forcipulatida > Zoroasteridae > Zoroaster > Zoroaster sp. YZ-2022. The sequence goes on along the minus strand of JAQQFT010000296.1, from coordinate 25,225 downwards.
ATTATCGGCCTCCCTTGAAAACTTTAAAGTTATTCCCAACCCTAGAAATGTTTTTTGTAACACTGTATAGTGCTGTATTGTTTGCGGTGAAACCGCATGCAAGTTGACAGTATTTTACAGAGGGCTAAGTGTCCATGGAGGCCGTTTAAGGTACGAAATAATTATCCAAATTCAAATGTATGGTGTTTGTCTGAAAGGGAGAACCTAAGCTTTAATTTAGATATAAAATTATCGGCCTCCTTGAAAACTTTAAAAGTTATTCCCAACCCTAGAAATTTTTTTGTAACACTCTATAGTTCTGTATTATTTGCGGTGAAACCGCATGCAAGTTGACAGTATTTTAAAGAGGGCTAAGTGTCCATGGAGGCCGTTTAAGGTACGAAATAATTATCCAAATTCAAATGTATGGTGTTTGTCTGAAAGGGAGAACCTAAGCTTTAATTTAGATATAAAATTATCGGCCTCCTTGAAAACTTTAAAGTTATTCCCAACCCTAGAAATGTTTTTTGTAACACTGTATAGTGCTGTATTGTTTGCGGTGAAACCGCATGCAAGTTGACGGTATTTTACAGAGGGCTAAGTGTCCATGGAGGCCGTTTAAGGTACGAAAATAATTATCCAAATTCAAAAGTATGGTTTTTGTCTGAAGGGAGAACCTAAGCTTTAATTTAGATATAAAATTATCGGCCTCCTTGAAAACTTTAAAGTTATTCCCAACCCTAGAAATGTTTTTTTTGTAACACTGTATAGTGCTGTATTGTTTGCGGTGAAACCGCATGCAAGTTGACAGTATTTTACAGAGGCTAAGTGTCCATGGAGGCCGTTTAAGGTACGAAATAATTATCCAAATTCAAATGTATGGTGTTTGTCTGAAAGGAGAACCTAAGCTTTAATTTAGATATAAAATTATCGGCCTCCTTGAAAACTTTAAAGTTATTCCCAACCCTAGAAATGTTTTTTGTAACACTGTATAGTGCTGTATTGTTTGCGGTGAAACCGCATGCAAGTTGACAGTATTTTACAGAGGGCTAAGTGTCCATGGAGGCCGTTTAAGGTACGAAATAATTATCCAGATTCAAATGTATGGTGTTTTTCTGAAAGGGGAGAACCTAAGCTTTAATTTAGATATAAAATTATCGGCCTCCCTTAAAAAATTAAAAGTTATTCCCAACCCTAGAAATGTTTTTTAACTGTATAGTGCTGTATTGTTTGCGGTGAAACCGCATGCAAGTTGACGGTATTTTACAGAGGGCTAAGTGTCCATGGAGGCCGTTTAAGGTACGAAATAATTATCCAAATTCAAATGTATGGTGTTTTTCTGAAAGGGGAGAACCTAAGCTTTAATTTAGATATAAAATTATCGGCCTCCCTTGGAAACTTTAAAAGTTATTCCCAACCCTAGAAATGTTTTTTTTGTAACACTGTATAGTGCTGTATTGTTTGCGGTGAAACCGCATGCAAGTTGACAGTATTTTACAGAGGGCTAAGTGTCCATGGAGGCCGTTTAAGGTACGAAATAATTATCCAGATTCAAATGTATGGTGTTTTTCTGAAAGGGGAGAACCTAAGATTTAATTTAGATATAAAATTATCGGCCTCCCTTGAAAACTTTAAAGTTATTCCCACCCCTATACATTTTTTTTGTAACACTGTATAGTGCTGTATTGTTTGCGGTGAAACCGCATGCAAGTTGACCGTATTTTACAGAGGGCTAAGTGTCCATGGAGGCCGTTTAAGGTACGAAATAATTATCCAAATTCAAAAGTATGGTGTTTGTCTGAAGCGGGAGAACCTAAGCTTTAATTTAGATATAAAATTATCGGCCTCCTTGAAAACTTTAAAAGTTATTCCCAACCCTAGAAATGTTTTTTTGTAACACTGTATAGTGCTGTATTGTTTGCGGTGAAACCGCATGCAAGTTGACAGTATTTTACAGAGGGCTAAGTGTCCATGGAGGCCGTTTAAGGTACGAAATAATTATCCAAATTCAAATGTATGGTGTTTGTCTGAAAGGGAGAACCTAAGCTTTAATTTAGATATAAAATTATCGGCCTCCTTGAAAACTTTAAAGTTATTCCCAACCCTAGAAATGTTTTTTGTAACACTGTATAGTGCTGTATTGTTTGCGGTGAAACCGCATGCAAGTTGACAGTATTTTACAGAGGGCTAAGTGTCCATGGAGGCCGTTTAAGGTACGAAATAATTATCCAAATTCAAATGTATGGTGTTTGTCTGAAAGGGAGAACCTAAGCTTTAATTTAGATATAAAATTATCGGCCTCCTTGAAAACTTTAAAAGTTATTCCCAACCCTAGAAATGTTTTTTGTAACACTGTATAGTGCTGTATTGTTTGCGGTGAAACCGCATGCAAGTTGACAGTATTTTACAGAGGGCTAAGTGTCCATGGAGGCCGTTTAAGGTACGAAATAATTATCCAAATTCAAATGTATGGTGTTTGTCTGAAAGGGAGAACCTAAGCTTTAATTTAGATATAAAATTATCGGCCTCCCTTGAAAACTTTAAAGTTATTCCCAACCCTAGAAATGTTTTTTTGTAACACCTATAGTGCTGTATTGTTTGCGGTGAAACCGCATGCAAGTTGACAGTATTTTACAGAGGGCTAAGTGTCCATGGAGGCCGTTTAAGGTACGAAATAATTATCCAAATTCAAAAGTGTATGGTGTTTGTCTGAAAGGGAGAACCTAAGCTTTAATTTAGATATAAAATTATCGGCCTCCTTGAAAACTTTAAAGTTATTCCCAACCCTAGAAATGTTTTTTGTAACACTGTATAGTGCTGTATTGTTTGCGGTGAAACCGCATGCAAGTTGACAGTATTTTACAGAGGGCTAAGTGTCCATGGAGGCCGTTTAAGGTACGAAATAATTATCCAAATTCAAAAGTATGGTGTTTGTCTGAAAGGGAGAACCTAAGCTTTAATTTAGATATAAAATTATCGGCCTCCTTGAAAACTTTAAAGTTATTCCCAACCCTAGAAATGTTTTTTGTAACACTGTATAGTGCTGTATTGTTTGCGGTGAAACCGCATGCAAGTTGACAGTATTTTACAGAGGGCTAAGTGTCCATGGAGGCCGTTTAAGGTACGAAATAATTATCCAAATTCAAATGTATGGTGTTTGTTCTGAAAGGAGAGAACCTAAGCTTTAATTTAGATATAAAATTATCGGCCTCCTTGAAAACTTTAAAGTTATTCCCAACCCTAGAAATGTTTTTTGTAACACTGTATAGTGCTGTATTGTTTGCGGTGAAACCGCATGCAAGTTGACAGTATTTTACAGAGGGCTAAGTGTCCATGGAGGCCGTTTAAGGTACGAAATAATTATCCAAATTCAAATGTATGGTGTTTGTCTGAAAGGGAGAACCTAAGCTTTAATTTAGATATAAAATTATCGGCCTCCCTTGAAAACTTTAAAAGTTATTCCCAACCTAGAAATGTTTTTTTGTAACACTGTATAGTGCTGTATTGTTTGCGGTGAAACCGCATGCAAGTTGACCGTATTTTACAGAGGGCTAAGTGTCCATGGAGGCCGTTTAAGGTACGAAATAATTATCCAAATTCAAAAGTATGGTGTTTGTCTGAAAGGGAGAACCTAAGCTTTAATTTAGATATAAAATTATCAGCCTCCTTGAAAACTTTAAAGTTATTCCCAACCTAGAAATGTTTTTTGTAACACTGTATAGTGCTGTATTGTTTGCGGTGAAACCGCATGCAAGTTGACTGTATTTTACAGAGGGCTATGTGTCCATGGAGGCCGTTTAAGGTACGAAATAATTATCCAAATTCAAATGTATGGTGTTTGTCTGAAAGGGGAGAAACTAATCTTTAATTTAGATATATTATTATCGGCCCCCATTGAATACTTTAAAAGCTATTCCCAACCCTAGAAATGTTTTTTGTAACACTGTATAGTGCTGTATTGTTTGCGGTGAAACCGCATGCAAGTTGACCGTATTTTACAGAGGGCTAAGTGTCCATGGAGGCCGTTTAAGGTACGAAATAATTATCCAAATTCAAATGTATGGTGTTTGTCTGAAAGGGAGAACCTAAGCTTTAATTTAGATATAAAATTATCGGCCTCCTTGAAAACTTTAAAAGTTATTCCCAACCCTAGAAATGTTTTTGTAACACTGTATAGTGCTGTATTGTTTGCGGTGAAACCGCATGCAAGTTGACAGTATTTTACAGAGGGCTAAGTGTCCATGGAGGCCGTTTAAGGTACGAAATAATTATCCAAATTCAAATGTATGGTGTTTGTCTGAAAGGGAGAACCTAAGCTTTAATTTAGATATAAAATTATCGGCCTCCCTTCAAGACGTTAAAAGTTATTCACAACCCTAGAAAAGTTTGTTTTTGTAACACTGTATAGTGCTGTATTGTTTGCGGTGAAACCGCATGCAAGTTGACAGTATTTTACAGAGGGCTAAGTGTCCATGGAGGCCGTTTAAGGTACGAAATAATTATCCAAATTCAAAAGTATGGTGTTTGTCTGAAAGGGAGAACCTAAGCTTTAATTTAGATATAAAATTATCGGCCACACTTGAAAACTTTCAAGTTATTCCCAACCCTAGAAATTTTTTTTTGTAACACTGTATAGTGCTGTATTGTTTGCGGTGAAACCGCATGCAAGTTGACGGTATTTTACAGAGGGCTAAGTGTCCATGGAGGCCGTTTAAGGTACGAAATAATTATCCAAATTCAAAAGTATGGTGTTGGTCTGGTTGGGGAGAAGATATGCTTTAAGTTAGATATAAATTTATCGGCCTCCCTTGAAAACTTTAAAGTTATTCCCAACCCTAGAAATGTTTTTTGTAACACTGTATAGTGCTGTATTGTTTGCGGTGAAACCGCATGCAAGTTTGACAGTATTTTACAGAGGGCTAAGTGTCCATGGAGGCCGTTTAACGTACGAAATAATTATCCAAATTCAAATGTATGGTGTTTGTCTGAAAGGGGAGAACGTAAGCTTTAATTTAGATGTAAAAATTATCGGCCACCCTTGAAAACTTTAAAAGTTATTCCCAACCCTAGAAATGTTTTTGTAACACTGTATAGTGCTGTATTGTTTGCGGTGAAACCGCATGCAAGTTGACAGTATTTTACAGAGGGCTAAGTGTCCATGGAGGCCGTTTAAGGTACGAAATAATTATCCAAATTCAAATGTATGGTGTTTGTCTGAAGGGAGAACCTAAGCTTTAATTTAGATATAAAATTATCGGCCTCCCTTGAAAACTTTAAAAGTTATTCCCAACCCTAGAAATGTTTTTTTAGTAACACTGTATAGTGCTGTATTGTTTGCGGTGAAACCGCATGCAAGTTGACAGTATTTTACAGAGGGCTAAGTGTCCATGGAGGCCGTTTAAGGTACGAAATAATTATCCAAATTCAAAGGTATGGTATTTGTCTGAAAGGGGAGAACCTAAGCTTTAATTTAGATATAAAATTATCCCTCCCTTGAAAACTTTAAAAGTTATTCCCAACCCTAGAAATGTTTTTTGTAACACTGTATAGTGCTGTATTGTTTGCGGTGAAACCGCATGCAAGTTGACAGTATTTTACAGAGGGCTAAGTGTCCATGGAGGCCGTTTAAGGTACGAAATAATTATCCAAATTCAAAAGTATGGTGTTTGTCTGAAAGGGAGAACCTAAGCTTTAATTTAGATATAAAATTATCGGCCTCCTTGAAAACTTTAAAAGTTATTCCCAACCCTAGAAATGTTTTTGTAACACTGTATAGTTCTGTATTGTTTGCAGTGAAACCGCATGCAAGTTGACCGTATTTTACAGAGCGCTAAGTGTCCATGGAGGCCGTTTAAGGTACGAAATAATTATCAGAATTCAAAAGTATGGTGTTTTTCTGAAAGGGAGAACCTAAGCTTTAATTTAGATATAAAATTATCGGCCTCCCTTGAAAACTTTAAAGTTATTCCCAACCTAGAAATGTTTTTTTGTAACACTGTATAGTGCTGTATTGTTTGCGGTGAAACCGCATGCAAGTTGACAGTATTTTACAGAGGGCTAAGTGTCCATGGAGGCCGTTTAAGGTACGAAATAATTATCCAAATTCAAATGTATGGTGTTTGTCTGAAAGGGAGAACCTAAGCTTTAATTTAGATATAAAATTATCAGCCTCCTTGAAAACTTTAAAGTTATTCCCAACCCTAGAAATGTTTTTTTGTAACACTGTATAGTGCTGTATTGTTTGCGGTGAAACCGCATGCAAGTTGACAGTATTTTACAGAGGGCTAAGTGTCCATGGAGGCCGTTTAAGGTACGAAATAATTATCCAAATTCAAATGTATGGTGTTTGTCTGAAAGGGAGAACCTAAGCTTTAATTTAGATATAAAATTATCAGCCTCCTTGAAAACTTTAAAGTTATTCCTAACACTAGAAATGTTTTTTTTGTAACACTGTATAGTGCTGTATTGTTTGCGGTGAAACCGCATGCAAGTTGACAGTATTTTACAGAGGGCTAAGTGTCCATGGAGGCCGTTTAAGGTACGAAATAATTATCCAAATTCAAATGTATGGTGTTTGTCTGAAGGGGAGAACCTAAGCTTTAATTTAGATATAAAATTATCGGCCTCCTTGAAAACTTTAAAGTTATTCCCAACCCTAGAAATGTTTTTTTGTAACACTGTATAGTGCTGTATTGTTTGCGGTGAAACCGCATGCAAGTTGACAGTACTTTACAGAGGGATAAGTGTGCATGGAGGCCGTTTAAGGTACGAAATAATTATCCAAATTCAAATGTATGGTGTTTGTTCTGAAAGGGAGAACCTAAGCTTTAATTTAGATATAAAATTATCGGCCTCCTTGAAAACTTTAAAAGTTATTCCCAACCCTAGAAATGTTTTTTGTAACACTGTATAGTGCTGTATTGTTTGCGGTGAAACCGCATGCAAGTTGACAGTATTTTACAGAGGGCTAAGTGTCCATGGAGGCCGTTTAAGGTACGAAATAATTATCCAAATTCAAATGTATGGTGTTTGTCTGAGGGGAGAACCTAAGCTTTAATTTAGATATAAAATTATCGGCCTCCTTGAAAACTTTAAAGTTATTCCCAACCCTAGAAATGTTTTTTTTGTAACACTGTATAGTGCTGTATTGTTTGCGGTGAAACCGCATGCAAGTTGACAGTATTTTACAGAGGGCTAAGTGTCCATGGAGGCCGTTTAAGGTACGAAATAATTATCCAAATTCAAATGTATGGTGTTTTTCTGAAAGGGGAGAACCTAAGATTTAATTTAGATATAAAATTATCGGCCTCCCTTGGAAACTTTAAACTTATTCCCAACCCTAGAAATGTTTTTTTTGTAACACTGTATAGTGCTGTATTGTTTGCGGTGAAACCGCATGCAAGTTGACAGTATTTTACAGAGGGCTAAGTGTCCATGGAGGCCGTTTAAGGTACGAAATAATTATCCAAATTCAAATGTATGGTGTTTGTCTGAAAGGGGAGAACCTAAGCTTTAATTTAGATATAAAATTATCGGCCTCCTTGAAAACTTTAAAGTTATTCCCAACCCTAGAAAAGTTTGTTTTTGTAACACTGTATAGTGCTGTATTGTTTGCGGTGAAACCGCATGCAAGTTGACAGTATTTTACAGAGGGCTAAGTGTCCATGGAGGCCGTTTAAGGTACGAAATAATTATCCAAATTCAAAAGTATGGTGTTTGTCTGAAAGGGGAGAACCTAAGCTTTAATTTAGATATAAAATTATCGGCCTCCTTGAAAACTTTAAAAGTTATTCCCAACCCTAGAAATGTTTTTTGTAACACTGTATAGTGCTGTATTGTTTGCGGTGAAACCGCATGCAAGTTGACAGTATTTTACAGAGGGCTAAGTGTCCATAGAGGCCGTTTAAGGTACGAAATAATTATCCAAATTCAAATGTATGGTGTTTGTCTGAAAGGGAGAACCTAAGCTTTAATTTAGATATAAAATTATCGGCCTCCCTTGAAAACTTTAAAAGTTATTCCCAACCCTAGAAATGTTTTTGTAACACTCTATAGTGCTGTATTGTTTGCGGTGAAACCGCATGCAAGTTGACAGTATTTTACAGAGGGCTAAGTGTCAATGGAGGCCGTTTAAGGTACGAAATAATTATCCAAAATTCAAATGTATGGTGTTTGTCTGAAGGGAGAACCTAAGCTTTAATTTAGATATAAAATTATCGGCCTCCTTGAAAACTTTAAAGTTATTCCCAACCCTAGAAATGTTTTTTGTAACACTGTATAGTGCTGTATTGTTTGCGGTGAAACCGCATGCAAGTTGACAGTATTTTACAGAGGGCTAAGTGTCCATGGAGGCCGTTTAAGGTACGAAATAATTATCCAAATTCAAATGTATGGTGTTTGTCTGAAAGGGAGAACCTAAGCTTTAATTTAGATATAAAATTATCGGCCTCTTTGAAAACTTTAAAAGTTATTCCCAACCCTAGAAATGTTTTTTGTAACACTGTATAGTGCTGTATTGTTTGCGGTGAAACCGCATGCAAGTTGACGGTATTTTACAGAGGGCTAAGTGTCCATGGAGGCCGTTTAAGGTACGAAATAATTATCCAAATTCAAAAGTATGGTGTTTTTCTGAAAGTGGAGAACCTAAGCTTTAATTTAGATATAAAAGTATTGGCCTCCTTGAAAACATTAAAGTTATTCCCATCCCTAGAAATGTATTTTTTTGTAACACTGTATAGTGCTGTATTGTTTGCGGTGAAACCGCATGCAAGTTGACCGTATTTTACAGAGGGCTAAGTGTCCATGGAGGCCGTTTAAGGTACGAAATAATTATCCAAATTCAAAAGTATGGTGTTTGTCTGAAAGGGGAGAAGCTAAGCTTTAATTTAGATATAAAATTATCGGCCTCCCTTGAAAACTTTAAAAGTTATTCACAACCCTAGAAATGTTATTTTTTGTAATACTGTATAGTGCTGTATTGTTTGCGGTGAAACCGCATGCAAGTTGACAGTATTTTACAGAGGGCTAAGTGTCCATGGACGCCGTTTAAGGTACGAAATAATTATCCAAATTCAAATGTATGGTGTTTGTCTGAAAGGGAGAACCTAAGCTTTAATTTAGATATAAAATTATCGGCCTCCTTGAAAACTTTAAAAGTTATTCCCAACCCTAGAAATGTTTTTTGTAACACTGTATAGTGCCGTATTGTTTGCGGTGAAACCGCATTCAAGTTGACCGTATTTTACAGAGGGCTAAGTGTCCATGGAAGCCGTTTAAGGTACGAAATAATTATCCAAATTCAAATGTATGGTGTTTGTCTGAAAGGGAGAACCTAAGCTTTAATTTAGATATAAAATTATCGGCCTCCTTGAAAACTTTAAAGTTATTCCCAACCCTAGAAATGTTTTTTGTAACACTGTATAGTGCTGTATTGTTTGCGGTGAAACCGCATGCAAGTTGACAGTATTTTACAGAGGGCTAAGTGTCCATGGAGGCCGTTTAAGGTACGAAATAATTATCCAAATTCAAATGTATGGTGTTTGTCTGAAGGGAGAACCTAAGCTTTAATTTAGATATAAAATTATCGGCCTCCCTTGAAAACTTTAAAAGTTATTCCCAACCCTAGATATGTAAATTTAGTAAGACTGTATAGTGCTGTAATTTTTGCGGTTAAACCGCATGCAAGTTGACACTATTTTACAGAGGGCTAAGTGTCCATGGAGGCCGTTTAAGGTGAAATAATTATCCAAATTCAAATGTATGGTGTTTGTCTGAAAGGGAGAACCTAAGCTTTAATTTAGATATAAAATTATCAGCCTCCCTTGAAAACTTTAAAGTTATTCCCAACCCTAGAAATGTTTTTTTGTAACACTGTATAGTGCTGTATTGTTTGCGGTGAAACCGCATGCAAGTTGACAGTATTTTACAGAGGGCTAAGTGTCCATGGAGGCCGTTTAAGGTACGAAATAATTATCCAAATTCAAATGTATGGTGTTTGTCTGAAAGGAGAACCTAAGCTTTAATTTAGATATAAAATTATCGGCCTCCCTTGAAAACTTTAAAGTTATTCCCAACCCTAGAAATGTTTTTTTGTAACACTGTATAGTGCTGTATTGTTTGCGGTGAAACCGCATGCAAGTTGACAGTATTTTACAGAGGGCTAAGTGTCCATGGAGGCCGTTTAAGGTACGAAATAATTATCCAAATTCAAATGTATGGTGTTTGTCTGAAAGGGAGAACCTAAGCTTTAATTTAGATATAAAATTATCGGCCTCCTTGAAAACTTTAAAGTTATTCCCAACCCTAGAAATGTTTTTTGTAACACTGTATAGTGCTGTATTGTTTGCGGTGAAACCGCATGCAAGTTGACAGTATTTTACAGAGGCTAAGTGTCCATGGAGGCCGTTTAAGGTACGAAATAATTATCCAAATTCAAATGTATGGTGTTTGTCTGAAAGGGGAGAACCTAAGCTTTAATTTAGATATAAAATTATCGGCCTCCTTGAAAACTTTAAAGTTATTCCCAACCCTAGAAATGTTTTTTTGTAACACTGTATAGTGCTGTATTGTTTGCGGTGAAACCGCATGCAAGTTGACAGTATTTTACAGAGGCTAAGTGTCCATGGAGGCCGTTTAAGGTACGAAATAATTATCCAAATTCAAATGTATGGTGTTTGTCTGAAAGGGAGAACCTAAGCTTTAATTTAGATATAAAATTATCGGCCTCCTTGAAAACTTTAAAGTTATTCCCAACCCTAGAAATGTTTTTGTAACACTGTATAGTGCTGTATTGTTTGCGGTGAAACCGCATGCAAGTTGACAGTATTTTACAGAGGGCTAAGTGTCCATGGAGGCCGTTTAAGGTACGAAATAATTATCCAAATTCAAATGTATGGTGTTTGTCTGAAAGGGAGAACCTAAGCTTTAATTTAGATATAAAATTATCGGCCTCCTTGAAAACTTTAAAGTTATTCCCAACCCTAGAAATGTTTTTTGTAACACTGTATAGTGCTGTATTGTTTGCGGTGAAACACGCACATGCAGTATTTTGACAGTATTTTGCGGAGGGCTAAGTGTCCATGGAGGCCGTTTAAGGTACGAAATAATTATCCAAATTCAAAAGTATGGTGTTTGTCTGAAAGGGGAGAACCTAAGCTTTAATTTAGATATAAAATTATCGGCCTCCCTTGAAAACTTTAAAAGTTATTCCCAAACCTAGAAATGTTTTTTTGTAACACTGTATAGTGCTGTATTGTTTGCGGTGAAACCGCATGCAAGTTGACAGTATTTTACAGAGGGCTAAGTGTCCATGGAGGCCGTTTAAGGTACGAAATAATTATCCAAATTCAAATGTATGGTGTTTGTCTGAAAGGGGAGAACCTAAGCTTTAATTTAGATATAAAATTATCGGCCTTCCTTGAAAACTTTAAAAGTTATTCCCAACCCTAGAAATGTTTTTTTTTGTAACACTGTATAGTGCTGTATTGTTTGCGGTGAAACCGCATGCAAGTTGACATTATTTTACAGAGGGCTAAGTGTCCATGGAGGCCGTTTAAGGTACGAAATAATTATCCAAATTCAAATGTATGGTGTTTGTCTGAAAGGGGAGAACCTAAGCTTTAATTTAGATATAAAATTATCGGCCTCCTTGAAAACTTTAAAAGTTATTCCCAACCCTAGAAATGTTTTTTTGTAACACTGTATAGTGCTGTATTGTTTGCGGTGAAACCGCATGCAAGTTGACAGTATTTTACAGAGGGCTAAGTGTCCATGGAGGCCGTTTAAGGTACGAAATAATTATCCAAATTCAAATGTATGGTGTTTGTCTGAAAGGGGAGAACCTAAGCTTTAATTTAGATATAAAATTATCGGCCTCCCTTGAAAACTTTAAAAGTTATTCCCAACCCTAGAAATGTTTTTTGTAACACTGTATAGTGCTGTATTGTTTGCGGTGAAACCGCATGCAAGTTGACCGTATTTTACAGAGGGCTAAGTGTCCATGGAGGCCGTTTAAGGGTACGAAATAATTATCCAAATTCAAATGTATGGTGTTTGTCTGAAAGGGAGAACCTAAGCTTCAATTTAGATATAAAATTATCGGCCTCCCTTGAAAACTTTAAAAGTTATTCCCAACCCTAGAAATGTTTTTTGTAACACTGTATAGTGCTGTATTGTTTGCGGTGAAACCGCATGCAAGTTGACAGTATTTTACAGAGGGCTAAGTGTCCATGGAGGCCGTTTAAGGTACGAAATAATTATCCAAATTCAAATGTATGGTGTTTGTCTGAAAGGGAGAACCTAAGCTTTAATTTAGATATAAAATTATCGGCCTCCTTGAAAACTTTAAAGTTATTCCCAACCCTAGAAATGTTTTTGTAACACTGTATAGTGCTGTATTGTTTGCGGTGAAACCGCGTGCAAGTTGACAGTATTTTACAGAGGGCTAAGTGTCCATGGAGGCCGTTTAAGGTACGAAATAATTATCCAAATTCAAATGTATGGTGTTTGTCTGAAAGGGGAGAACCTAAGCTTTAATTTAGATATAAAATTATCGGCCTCCTTGAAAACTTTAAAAGTTATTCCCAACCCTAGAAATGTTTTTTGTAACACTGTATAGTGCTGTATTGTTTGCGGTGAAACCGCATGCAAGTTGACGGTATTTTACAGAGGGCTAAGTGTCCATGGAGGCCGTTTAAGGTACGAAATAATTATCCAAATTCAAAAGTATGGGGTTTTTCTGAAGGGGAGAACCTAAGCTTTAATTTAGATATAAAATTATCGGCCTCCTTGAAAACTTTAAAGTTATTCCCAACCCTAGAAATGATTTTTTTGTAACACTGTATAGTGCTGTATTGTTTGCGGTGAAACCGCATGCAAGTTGACAGTATTTTACAGAGGGCTAAGTGTCCATGGAGGCCGTTTAAGGTACGAAATAATTATCCAAATTCAAATGTATGGTGTTTGTCTGAAAGGGAGAACCTAAGCTTTAATTTAGATATAAAATTATCGGCCTCCTTGAAAACTTTAAAAGTTATTCCCAACCCTAGAAATGTTTTTTGTAACACTGTATAGTGCTGTATTGTTTGCGGTGAAACCGCATGCAAGTTGACAGTATTTTACAGAGGGCTAAGTGTCCATGGAGGCCGTTTAAGGTACGAAATAATTATCCAAATTCAAATGTATGGTGTTTTTCTGAAAGGGAGAACCTAAGCTTTAATTTAGATATAAAATTATCGGCCTCCCTTGAAAACTTTAAAAGTTATTCCAAAACCTAGAAATGTTTTTTGTAACACTGTATAGTGCTGTATTGTTTGCGGTGAAACCGCATGCAAGTTGACCGTATTTTTCAGAGGGCTAAGTGTCCATGGAGGCCGTTTAAGGTACGAAATAATTATCCAAATTCAAATGTATGGTGTTTGTCTGAAAGGGAGAACCTAAGCTTTAATTTAGATATAAAATTATCGGCCTCCCTTGAAAAGTTTAAAAGTTATTCCCAACCCTAGAAATGTTTTTTGTAACACTGTATAGTGCTGTATTGCTTGCGGTGAAACCGCATGCAAGTTGACAGTATTTTACAGAGGCTAAGTGTCCATGGAGGCCGTTTAAGGTACGAAATAATTATCCAAATTCAAAAAGTATGGTGTTTGTCTGAAAGGGAGAACCTAAGCTTTAATTTAGATATAAAATTATCGGCCTCCCTTGAAAACTTTAAAGTTATTCCCAACCCTAGAAATGTTTTTGTAACACTGTATAGTGCTGTATTGTTTGCGGTGAAACCGCATGCAAAGTTGACAGTATTTTACAGAGGGCTAAGTGTCCATGGAGGCCGTTTAAGGTACGAAATAATTATCCAAATTCAAATGTATGGTGTTTGTCTGAAAGGGAGAACCTAAGCTTTAATTTAGATATAAAATTATCGGCCTCCTTGAAAACTTTAAAGTTATTCCCAACCCTAGAAATGTTTTTTTGTAACACTGTATAGTGCTGTATTGTTTGCGGTGAAACCGCATGCAAGTTGACAGTATTTTACAGAGGGCTAAGTGTCCATGGAGGCCGTTTAAGGTACGAAATAATTATCCAAATTCAAAAGTATGGTGTTTGTCTGAAAGGGAGAACCTAAGCTTTAATTTAGATATAAAATTATCGGCCTCCTTGAAAACTTTAAAAGTTATTCCCAACCCTAGAAATGTTTTTGTAACACTGTATAGTGCTGTATTGTTTGCGGTGAAACCGCATGCAAGTTGACAGTATTTTACAGAGGGCTAAGTGTCCATGGAGGCCGTTTAAGGTACGAAATAATTATCCAAATTCAAATGTATGGTGTTTGTCTGAAGGGGAGAACCTAAGCTTTAATTTAGATATAAAATTATCGGCCTCCCTTGAAAACTTTAAAGTTATTCCCAACCCTAGAAATGTTTTTTGTAACACTGTATAGTGCTGTATTGTTTGCGGTGAAACCGCATGCAAGTTGACGGTATTTTACAGAGGGCTAAGTGTCCATGGAGGCCGTTTAAGGTACGAAATAATTATCCAAATTCAAATGTATGGTGTTTGTCTGAAAGGGAGAACCTAAGCTTTAATTTAGATATAAAATTATCAGCCTCCTTGAAAACTTTAAAAGTTATTCCCAACCCTAGAAATGTTTTTTGTAACACTGTATAGTGCTGTATTGTTTGCGGTGAAACCGCATGCAAGTTGACAGTATTTTACAGAGGGCTAAGTGTCCATGGAGGCCGTTTAAGGTACGAAATAATTATCCAAATTCAAATGTATGGTGTTTGTCTGAAAGGGAGAACCTAAGCTTTAATTTAGATATAAAATTATCCGCCTCCCTTGAAAACTTTAAAGTTATTCCCAACCCTAGAAATGTTTTTTTTGTAACACTGTATAGTGCTGTATTGTTTGCGGTGAAACCGCATGGAAGTTGACCGTATTTTACAGAGGGCTAAGTGTCCATGGAGGCCGTTTAAGGTACGAAATAATTATCCAAATTCAAATGTGTGGTGTTTGTCTGAAAGGGAGAACCTAAGCTTTAATTTAGATATAAAATTATCGGCCTCCTTGAAAACTTTAAAAGTTATTCCCAACCCTAGAAATGTTTTTTGTAACACTGTATAGTGCTGTATTGTTTGCGGTGAAACC
This sequence comes from Zoroaster sp. YZ-2022, assembly GCA_029582265.1. Lineage (NCBI taxonomy): Eukaryota > Metazoa > Echinodermata > Asteroidea > Forcipulatida > Zoroasteridae > Zoroaster > Zoroaster sp. YZ-2022. Next base: position 10,105 of record JAQQFT010000296.1, on the reverse strand, counting down.
GCATGCAAGTTGACAGTATTTTACAGAGGGCTAAGTGTCCATGGAGGCCGTTTAAGGTACGAAATAATTATCCAAATTCAAATGTATGGTGTTTGTCTGAAGGGGAGAACCTAAGCTTTAATTTAGATATAAAATTATCGCCTCCTTGAAAACTTTAAAGTTATTCCCAACCCTAGAAATGTTTTTTGTAACACTGTATAGTGCTGTATTGTTTGCGGTGAAACCGCATGCAAGTTGACGGTATTTTACAGAGGGCTAAGTGTCCATGGAGGCCGTTTAAGGTACGAAATAATTATCCAAATACAAATGTATGGTGTTTGTCTGAAAGGGAGAAACTAAGCATTAATTTAGATATAAAATTATCGGCCTCCTTGAAAACTTTAAAGTTATTCCCAACCCTAGAAATGTTTTTTGTAACACTGTATAGTGCTGTATTGTTTGCGGTGAAACCGCATGCAAGTTGACTGTATTTTACAGAGGGCTAAGTGTCCATGGAGGCCGTTTAGGGTACGAAATAATTATCCAAATTCAAATGTATGGTGTTTGTCTGAAAGGGAGAACCTAAGCTTTAATTTAGATATAAAATTATCGGCCTCCTTGAAAACTTTAAAGTTATTCCCAACCCTAGAAATGTTTTTTTGTAACACTGTATAGTGCTGTATTGTTTGCGGTGAAACCGCATGCAAGTTGACAGTATTTTACAGAGGGCTAAGTGTCCATGGAGGCCGTTTAAGGTACGAAATAATTATCCAAATTCAAATGTATGGTGTTTGTCTGAAGGGGAGAACCTAAGCTTTAATTTAGATATAAAATTATTGGCCTCCTTGAAAACTTTAAAGTTATTCCCAACCCTAGAAATGTTTTTTTGTAACACTGTATTGTTGTATTGCGGTGAAACCGCATGCAAGTTGACCGTATTTTACAGAGGGCTAAGTGTCCATGGAGGCCGTTTAAGGTACGAAATAATTATCCAAATTCAAATGTATGGTGTTTTTGTGAAGGAGAACCTAAGCTTTAATTTAGATATAAAATTATCGGCCTCCTTGAAAACTTTAAAAGTTATTCCCAACCCTAGAAATGTTTTTGTAACACTGTATAGTGCTGTATTGTTTGCGGTGAAACCGCATGCAAGTTGACCTTATTTTACAGAGGGCTAACTGTCCATGGAGGCCGTTTGAGTACGAAATAATTATCCACATTCAAATGTATGGTGTTTGTCTGAAAGGGGAGAACGAAAGCTTTAATTTAGATATAAAATTATCCGCCTCCCTTGAAAAGTCTAAAAGTTATTCCCAACCCTAGAAATGTTTTTGTAACACTGTATAGTGCTGTATTGTTTGCGGTGAAACCGCATCCAAGTTGACAGTATTTTACAGAGGGCTAAGTGTCCATGGAGGCCGTTTAAGGTACGAAATAATTATCCAAATTCAAATGTATGGTGTTTGTCTGAAAGGGAGGAGAACCTAAGCTTTAATTTAGATATAAAATTATCGGCCTCCTTGAAAACTTTAAAGTTATTCCCAACCCTAGAAATGTTTTTTTGTAACACTGTATAGTGCTGTATTGTTTGCGGTGAAACCGCATGCAAGTTGACGGTATTTTACAGAGGGCTAAGTGTCCATGGAGGCCGTTTAAGGTACGAAATAATTATCCAAATTCAAATGTATGGTGTTTGTCTGAAAGGGTAGAACCTAGCTTTTAATTTAGATATAAAATTATCGGCCTCCTTGAAAACTTTAAAGTTATTCCCAACCCTAGAAATGTTTTTTGTACACTGTATAGTGCTGTATTGTTTGCGGTGAAACCGCATGCAAGTTGACAGTATGTGAAGGACGGCTAAGTGTCCATGGGGGCCGTTTAAGGTGAAATAATTATCCAAATTCAAATGTATGGTGTTTGTCTGAAAGGGAGAACCTAAGCTTTAATTTAGATATAAAATTATCGGCCTCCCTTGAAAACTTTAAAAGTTATTCCCTACCCTAGAAATGATGTTGTCCCGTAAGTCTGTATAGTCCTGTTTTGTTTGCGGTGTAACCGCATGCAAGTTGACAGTATTTTACAGAGGGCTAAGTGTCCATGGAGGCCGTTTAAGGTACGAAATTATTATCCAAATTCAGATGTATGGTGTTTGTCTGAAAGGGGGAGAACCTAAGCTTTAATTTAGATATAAAATTATCGGCCTCCCTTGAAAACTTTAAAAGTTATTCCCAACCCTAGAAATGTTTTTTTGTAACACTGTATAGTGCTGTATTGTTTGCGGTGAAACCGCATGCAAGTTGACAGTATTTTACAGGGGGCTAAGTGTCCATGGAGGCCGTTTAAGGTACAAAATAATTATCCAAATTCAAAAGTATAGTGTTTTTCTGAAAGAGGAGAACCTAAGCTTTAATTTAGATATAAAATTATCAGCCTCCTTGAAAACTTTAAAAGTTATTCCCAACCCTAGAAATGTTTTTTTGTAACACTGTATAGTGCTGTATTGTTTGCGGTGAAACCGCATGCAAGTTGACAGTATTTTACAGAGGGCTAAGTGTCCATGGAGGCCGTTTAAGGTACAAAATAATTATCCAAATTCAAATGTATGGTGTTTGTCTGAAAGGGAGAACCTAAGCTTTAATTTAGATATAAAATTATCGGCCTCCTTGAAAACTTTAAAAGTTATTCCCAACCCTAGAAATGTTTTTTGTAACACTGTATAGTGCTGTATTGTTTGCGGTGAAACCGCATGCAAGTTGACGGTATTTTACAGAGGGCTAAGTGTCCATGGAGGCCGTTTAAGGTACGAAAATAATTATCCAAATTCAAATGTATGGTGTTTGTCTGAAAGGGAGAACCTAAGCTTTAATTTAGATATAAAATTATCGGCCTCCTTGAAAACTTTAAAGTTATTCCCAACCCTAGAAATGTTTTTTGTAACACTGTATAGTGCTGTATTGTTTGCGGTGAAACCGCATGCAAGTTGACAGTATTTTACAGAGGGCTAAGTGTCCATGGAGGCCGTTTAAGGTACGAAATAATTATCCAAATTCAAATGTATGGTGTTTGTCTGAAAGGAGAACCTAAGCTTTAATTTAGATATAAAATTATCGGCCTCCTTGAAAAGTTTAAAGTTATTCCCAACCCTAGAAATGTTTTTTTGTAACACTGTATAGTGCTGTATTGTTTGCGGTGAAACCGCATGCAAGTTGACAGTATTTTACAGAGGGCTAAGTGTCCATGGAGGCCGTTTAAGGTACGAAATAATTATCCAAATTCAAATGTATGGTGTTTGTCTGAAAGGGAGAACCTAAGCTTTAATTTAGATATAAAATTATCGGCCTTCCTTGAAAACTTTAAAAGTTATTCCCAACCTAGAAATGTTTTTGTAACACTGTATAGTGCTGTATTGTTTGCGGTGAAACCGCATGCAAGTTGACAGTATTTTACAGAGGCTAAGTGTCCATGGAGGCCGTTTAAGGTACGAAATAATTATCCAAATTCAAATGTATGGTGTTTGTCTGAAAGGGAGAACCTAAGCTTTAATTTAGATATAAAATTATCGGCCTCCCTTGAAAACTTTAAAGTTATTCCCAACAATAGAAATGTTTTTTTGTAACACTGTATTGTTTGCGGTGAAACCGCATGCAAGTTGACCGTATTTTACAGAGGGCTAAGTGTCCATGGAGGCCGTTTAAGGTACGAAATAATTATCCAAATTCAAATGTATGGTGTTTGTCTGAAAGGGGAGAACCTAAGCTTTAATTTAGATATCAAATTATCGGCCTTCCTAGAAAACATAAAAGTTATTCCCAACCCTAGAAATTTTTTTTTTGTAACACTGTATAGTGCTGTATTGTTTGCGGTGAAACCGCATGCAAGTTGACGGTATTTTACAGAGGGCTAAGTGTCCATGGAGGCCGTTTAAGGTACGAAATAATTATCCAAATTCAAATGTATGGTGTTTGTCTGAAAGGGGAGAACCTAAGCTTTAATTTAGATATAAAATTATCGGACTCACTTTTAAACTTTAAAAGTTATTCTCAAACCTAGATATGTTTTTTTGTAACACTTTATTGTGCTGTATTGTTTGCGGTGAAACCGCATGCAAGTTGACAGTATTTTACAGAGGCTAAGTGTCCATGGAGGCCGTTTAAGGTACGAAATAATTATCCAAATTCAAATGTATGGTGTTTGTCTGAAAGGGAGAACCTAAGCTTTAATTTAGATATAAAATTATCGGCCTCCCTTGAAAACTTTAAAGTTATTCCCAACCCTAGAAATGTTTTTTGTAACACTGTATAGTGCTGTATTGTTTGCGGTGAAACCGCATGCAAGTTGACAGTATTTTACAGAGGGCTATGTGTTCATGGAGGCCGTTTAAGGTACGAAATAATTATCCAAATTCAAATGTATGGTGTTGGTCTGAAGGGGAGAACCTAAGCTTTAATTTAGATATAAAATTATCGGCCTCCTTGAAAACTTTAAAAGTTATTCCCAACCCTAGAAATGTTTTTTGTAACACTGTATAGTGCTGTATTGTTTGCGGTGAAACCGCATGCAAGTTGACCGTATTTTACAGAGGGCTAAGTGTCCATGGAGGCCGTTTAAGGTACGAAATAATTATCCAAATTCAAATGTATGGTGTTTTTCTGAAGGGAGAGAACCTAAGCTTTAATTTAGATATAAAATTATCGGCCTCCCTTGAAAACTTTAAAAGTTATTCCCAACCCTAGAAATGTTTTTTTGTAACACTGTATAGTGCTGTATTGTTTGCGGTGAAACCGCATGCAAGTTGACAGTATTTTACAGAGGGCTAAGTGTCCATGGAGGCCGTTTAAGGTACGAAATAATTATCCAAATTCAAATGTATGGTGTTTGTCTGAAAGGGAGAACCTAAGCTTTAATTTAGATATAAAATTATCGGCCTCCCTTGAAAACTTTAAAGTTATTCCCAACCCTAGAAATGTTTTTTTGTAACACTGTATAGCGCTATATTGTTTGCGGTGAAACCGCATGCAAGTTGGCAGTATTTTACAGAGGGCTAAGTGTCTATGGAGGCCGTTTAAGGTAAGAAATAATTATCCAAATTCAAATGTATGGTGTTTGTCTGAAAGGGAGAACCTAAGCTTTAATTTAGATATAAAATTATCGGCCTCCTTGAAAACTTTAAAAGTTATTCCCAACCTAGAAATGTTTTTTGTAACACTGTATAGTGCTGTATTGTTTGCGGTGAAACCGCATGCAAGTTGACAGTATTTTACAGAGGCTAAGTGTCCATGGAGGCCGTTTAAGGTACGAAATAATTATCCAAATTCAAATGTATGGTGTTTTGTCTGAAAGGGAGAACCTAAGCTTTAATTTAGATATAAAATTATCGGCCTCCTTGAAAACTTTAAAGTTATTCCCAACCCTAGAAATGTTTTTTGTAACACTGTATAGTGCTGTATTGTTTGCGGTGAAACCGCATGCAAGTTGACAGTATTTTACAGAGGGCTAAGTGTCCATGGAGGCCGTTTAAGGTACGAAATAATTATCCAAATTCAAATGTATGGTGTTTGTCTGAAAGGGAGAACCTAAGCTTTAATTTAGATATAACATTATCGACCTCCTTGAAAACTTTAAAAGTTATTCCCAACCCTAGAAATGTTTTTTTGTAACACTGTATTGCTGTATTGTTTGCGGTGAAACCGCATGCAAGTTGACCGTATTTTACAGAGGGCTAAGTGTCCATGGAGGCCGTTTAAGGTACGAAATAATTATCCAAATTCAAATGTAGGGTGTTTGTCTGAAAGGGGAGAACGTAAGCTTTAATTTAGATATAAAATTATCGGCCTCCTTGAAAACTTTAAAAGTTATTCCCAACCCTAGAAATGTTTTTTTGTAACACTGTATAGTGCTGTATTGTTTGCGGTGAAACCGCATGCAAGTTGACGGTATTTTACAGAGGGCTAAGTGTCCATGGAGGCCGTTTAAGGTACGAAATAATTATCCAAATTCAAATGTATGGTGTTTGTCTGAAAGGGGAGAACCTAAGCTTTAATTTAGATATAAAATTATCGGCCTCCCTTGAAAACTTTAAAAGTTATTCCCAACCCTAGAAATGTTTTTTTTGTAACACTGTATAGTGCTGTATTGTTTGCGGTGAAACCGCATGCAAGTTGACAGTATTTTACAGAGGGCTAAGTGTCCATGGAGGCCGTTTAAGGTACGAAATAATTATCCAAATTCAAATGTATGGTGTTTGTCTGAAAGGGGAGAACCTAAGCTTTAATTTAGATATAAAATTATCGGCCTCCCTTGAAAACTTTAAAAGTTATTCCCAACCCTAGAAATGTTTTTTTTTGTAACACTGTATTGTTTGCGGTGAAACCGCATGCAAGTTGACCGTATTTTACAGAGGGCTAAGTGTCCATGGAGGCCGTTTAAGGTACGAAATAATTATCCAAATTCAAATGTATGGTGTTTGTCTGAAAGGGAGAACCTAAGCTTTAATTTAGATATAAAATTATCGGCCTCCTTGAAAACTATAAAAGTTATTCCAAACACTAGAAATGTTTTTTTTTGTAACACTGTTTGTGCTGTATTGTTTGCTGTGAAACCGCATGCAAGTTGACAGTGTTTTACAGGGGCTAAGTGTCCATGGAGGCCGTTTAAGGTACGAAATAATTATCCAAATTCAAAAGTATGGTGTTTGTCTGAAAGGGAGAACCTAAGCTTTAATTTAGATATAAAATTATCGGCCTCCTTGAAAACTTTAAAAGTTATTCCCAACCCTAGAAATGTTTTTTTGTAACACTGTATAGTGCTGTATTGTTTGCGGTGAAACCGCATGCAAGTTGACAGTATTTTACAGAGGGCTAAGTGTCCATGGAGGCCGTTTAAGGTACGAAAATAATTATCCAAATTCAAATGTATGGTGTTTGTCTGAAAGGGGAGAACCTAAGCTTTAATTTAGATATAAAATTATCGGCCTCCTTGAAAACTTTAAATGTTTTCCCCACCCTATCAAAGTTTTTTTTTTGTAACACTGTATAGTGCTGTATTGTTTGCGGTGAAACCGCATGCAAGTTGACAGTATTTTACAGAGGGCTAAGTGTCCATGGAGGCCGTTTAAGGTGAAATAATTATCCAAATTCAAATGTATGGTGTTTGTCTGAAAGGGAGAACCTAAGCTTTAATTTAGATATAAAATTATCGGCCTCCTTGAAAACTTTAAAGTTATTCCCAACCCTAGAAATGTTTTTTTGGTAGCACTGTATAGTGCTGTATTGTTTGCGGTGAAACCGCATGCAAGTTGACAGAAATTAACAGAGTGCTGAGTGTACATTGAGGCCGTTTAAGATAAGAAATAATTATCCAAAATCAAAGGTGTGGTGTTTGTCTGAAAGGGAGAACCTAAGCTTTAATTTAGATATAAAATTATCGGCCTCCTTGAAAACTTTAAAGTTATTCCCAACCCTAGAAATGTTTTTTTGTAACACTGTATAGTGCTGTATTGTTTGCGGTGAAACCGCATGCAAGTTGACTGTATTTTACAGAGGGCTAAGTGTCCATGGAGGCCGTTTAAGGTACGAAATAATTATCCAAATTCAAATGTATGGTGTATATCTGAAGGGGAGAACCTAAGCTTTAATTTAGATATAAAATTATCGGCCTCCTTGAAAACTTTAAAGTTATTCCCAACCCTAGAAATGTTTTTTTGTAACACTGTATAGTGCTGTATTGTTTGCGGTGAAACCGCATGCAAGTTGACTGTATTTTACAGAGGGCTAAGTGTCCATGGAGGCCGTTTAAGGTACGAAATAATTATCCAAATTCAAATGTATGGTGTTTGTCTGAAAGGGAGAACCTAAGCTTTAATTTAGATATAAAATTATCGGCCTCCTTGAAAACTTTAAAGTTATTCCCAACCCTAGAAATGTTTTTGTAACACTGTATAGTGCTGTATTGTTTGCGGTGAAACCGCATGCAAGTTGACCGTATTTTACAGAGGGCTAAGTGTCCATGGAGGCCGTTTAAGGTACGAAATAATTATCCAAATTCAAATGTATGGTGTTTGTCTGAAAGGGGAGAACCTAAGCTTTAATTTAGATATAAAATTATCGGCCTCCCTTGAAAACTTTAAAAGTTATTCCCAACCCTAGAAATGTGCAAGTTGACAGTATTTTACAGAGGGCTAAGTGTCCATGGAGGCCGTTTAAGGTACGAAATAATTATCCAAATTCAAAAGTATGGTGTTTGTCTGAAAGGGAGAACCTAAGCTTTAATTTAGATATAAACTTATCGACCTCCATTGAAAACTTAAAAAGTTATTCCCAACCCTAGAATTGTTTTTTGTAACACTGTATAGTGCTGTATTGTTTGCGGTGAAACCGCATGCAAGTTGACGGTATTTTACAGAGGGCTAAGTGTCCATGGAGGCCGTTTAAGGTACGAAATAATTATCCAAATTCAAATGTATGGTGTTTGTCTGAAAGGGAGAACCTAAGCTTTAATTTAGATATAAAATTATCGGCCTCCTTGAAAACTTTAAAAGTTATTCCCAACCCTAGAAATGTTTTTTTGTAACACTGTATAGTGCTGTATTGTTTGCGGTGAAACCGCATGCAAGTTGACAGTATTTTACAGGGGGCTAAGTGTCCATGGAGGCCGTTTAAGGTACAAAATAATTATCCAAATTCAAAAGTATAGTGTTTTTCTGAAAGGGGAGAACCTAAGCTTTAATTTAGATATAACATTATCGGCCTTCCTTGAAAACTTTAAAGTTATTCCCAACCCTAGAAATGTTTTTTGTAACACTGTATAGTGCTGTATTGTTTGCGGTGAAACCGCATGCAAGTTGACAGTATTTTACAGAGGGCTAAGTGTCCATGGAGGCCGTTTAAGGTACGAAATAATTATCCAAATTCAAATGTATGGTGTTTGTCTGAAAGGGAGAACCTAAGCTTTAATTTAGATATAAAATTATAGGCCTCCCTTGAAAACTTTAAAAGTTATTCCCAACCCTAGAAATGTTTTTTTGTAACACTGTATAGTGCTGTATTGTTTGCGGTGAAACCGCATGCAAGTTGACAGTATTTTACAGAGGGCTAAGTGTCCATGGAGGCCGTTTAAGGTACGAAATAATTATCCAAATTCAAAAGTATGGTGTTTTTCTGAAAATGGGAGAACCTAAGCTTTAATTTAGATATAAAATTATCGGCCTCCCTTGAAAACTTTAAAAGTTATTCCCAACCCTAGAAATGTTTTTTTGTAACACTGTATAGTGCTGTATTGTTTGCGGTGAAACCGCATGCAAGTTGACAGTATTTTACAGAGGGCTAAGTGTCCATGGAGGCCGTTTAAGGTACGAAATAATTATCCAAATTCAAATCTATGGTGTTTGTCTGAAAGGGGAGAACCTAAGCTTTAAATTAGATATAAAATTATCAGGCCTCCTTGAAAACTTTAAAAGTTATTCCCAACCCTAGAAATGTTTTTTTGTAACACTGTATAGTGCTGTATTGTTTGCGGTGAAACCGCATGCAAGTTGACCGTATTTTACAGAGGGCTAAGTGTCCATGGAGGCCGTTTAAGGTACGAAATAATTATCCAAATTCAAATGTATGGTGTTTGTCTGAAAGCGGAGTAACTAAGCTTTAATTTAGATATAAAATTATCGGCCTCCCTTGAAAACTTTAAAGTTATTCCCAACCCTAGAAATGTTTTTTTTGTAACACTGTATAGTGCTGTATTGTTTGCGGTGAAACCGCATGCAAGTTGACGGTATTTTACAGAGGGCTAAGTGTCCATGGAGGCCGTTTAAGGTACGAAATAATTATCCAAATTCAAATGTATGGTGTTTGTCTGAAAGGGAGAACCTAAGCTTTAATTTAGATATAAAATTATCAGGCCTCCTTGAAAACTTTAAAAGTTATTCCCAACCCTAGAAATGTTTTTTGTAACACTGTATAGTGCTGTATTGTTTGCGGTGAAACCGCATGCAAGTTGACAGTATTTTACAGAGGGCTAAGTGTCCATGGAGGCCGTTTAAGGTACGAAATAATTATCCAAATTCAAATGTATGGTGTTTGTCTGAAAGGGAGAACCTAAGCTTTAATTTAGATATAACATTATCGACCTCCTT
>JAQQFT010000295.1:0-31701 GCA_029582265.1 Zoroaster sp. YZ-2022 | reverse complement strand
TTTCTGTTTAACCCAAAAGAGGTTTTCCCCCGTCTTAACTCGAAAATCTTTCTTAAAACCCAGATCCCCCCGGCATCATCAACAACTTGGACAATGCCATCCCCCACCACCCAAAGCTCTCTACAACATCATTAATAAAAACCCCAACCCCGGATTTCGGAGACATCTCAATCTGGCACATATGGAGTTTGAAAAAAACACAAACATTCAATGGAAAATATATACAGCCCCCCAACTTAAAAAAAGGGGGAGCTTCCGTTTAAACTTCTGCACAACATCATCCGTCGCTTAGTTCCATCATCAAACCCCACCATCTCGCAACGTGGGAGGGTGGGAAAAGGGAGATCTGCCATCGTTCATCCCCCCCATCACCCAACCCCCCTCAACTGTCTTCACAGTTTTCCCCGCCTTTCTTCCAGAACGTTTTAACTTCGCCCCACGGCCTTGATCCCGGGGGTGGCCGCAAAGAGAGGGGGCGCAACAAACACCACGTAGTTGCAAAGCATTTATAACTTCCGAAACAAATTTCGTTGATCCCCTATTAATTTTTTCCCCAAAAAAAAATAAAATAATTTTGTTAAAATTTTTTTGATAATTCTTGTTATAAATTTTATCTACACTAAATATTAGTACTCTTTATTGTTTCAATAAAAAATTAAAATTTTTTGTTCTTGTTTACTTATAATGATTTTTTTTCAAATTTGTTAAATCTCTTTTTTATTCACATTCTTTTTTTGATATTTTGACTTTGTTTTTTTTTTTGTAAATAAATAAAGTTTCATTGAAAAGTCAAAAAAGTCTCTCTCTCGACAGCGAAGAGGTGGTGTATCGAGCTCTGATATATGTATTTTCTCTTGTTTCTAGACCTCCTAGGTCATAATTTTGTTTACCTTCCACTTGTTTCCTATATATTTCTCTAGGCATTTTCATCTGCTTTTCTCTTGTCATTTTCGATTTTTTTCTGTATTTTCTTCGGTTTTTCGTGCCTATCTCGGCACTGCTGGCTCGCCATGGACGGTCAAGTTAGACCAATTTGCATAACAATCATGACAATGTATTCAAACTACTGCAAGCACGAGCGTTGTGTTCCCGCCATTGACACTATCCCTTTGTCAACGTATGTCGATTGTTTGTCTAAATCCTCTCGCCAAATGCCATTTGCCAGTAGAATTTCCAATGGCAGAGAAGTGCATATTTTGACAAAGGAACACGCGAGGAAGTTGTCCTGTACGGTCTTCATGATGTAAATCATACCTTGTTGAAATATCCCCACTTGTTAAACCCATACAAGCTCGTTCTTTCTAACGTTTTCCTGAGATCCCAAATGCCGTGATAGCTGACAATCTCCGTACCTTCTGCAAACTTGTATCGCCTATCCGGCCAATCCCCTTGGAATGAAGAACAAAAACCTGTCCCATGTTCTCTTTCAGAAGACAGGTCCACATAATCATTGAGCCTAACATTACACTCCTGATCACATCAATATTTCATATTCAGGCATCAACTACAGAATCTTTATATCCACAGAAACAGTTAAATGTTTCTCTTGGCGAGTTTGGTCATATCAGCAAAAATTGCAAGAAAGAACAACGACGTGACGAACCACGTCGAACTCCTCTAACTCTTCTTCCACTGAAAACACAAATCTTAACCCACCTCCAGTCTTCCATCATGGTAAATCGGACCCAAACATCCACCAAAGGTTTCAAACCCAAACGACTCCCAACAAGGTAGAACCGGGGCAAACCCCCCGCACATAAATCAAGTAAAGCCAACACCAGCCCCGTGACCCTTCACGTGTCCTCCCCTCTACTTCCGCCTCTACCCCACCCTCCCTAGCTGCCCTCAACCACTCCACCATCCACACCTGCGCATGGCCATACTTCCTCCTCCCACCATTGACAGCCTGCCCAAAACTACTACCACAAGGAAACTCCTGATACTCTTTCAATCTGGGGTTCACCTCCTGGCCATCCAGACAAGGTTCCCGCTCTTTCTAGAAGTAGTCCTGAAGCGGAAAACAAAGTTCTCCTCCCAAAAGACCAACCCACTTCCTACTCTTGTGTCCCTGAAACCAAATTCTCCACCTAGGAAGATTCACACTCAGAGGAAAACACCAATGGATGGTCCTTCCTCTCTCAGGTCATTGACGAGCCGTCCTCTATACCCTGGCTACAGCTTGGCCCAATGTCCTGAGACCTCTCATGATAAACAAGGCTCGGACAGTGAGAGGACCTGCTTTTCTGTCACCTCTGAAGCCTCACAATTCAGTGATGATAGACGCTTTTGTTGATGTGGGATATCCCAAAGGACCCTCTCTACCCAAGACTTGACAAAGTTCCTCAGATGTGTTAAGGCTCGCAGGATACCCGGAGAGATAGCCAGAAGTTCACTCAACAACCTTCCGGCTGGTAAAACAACTAAAACCTCTCCGTAACAGCCCTATGCAAACTGAAATAACAGCAAAGAGTAGGAAGCTCATCAAAGCCATTGACGTCGACCACCTCTCACATTCTCTCAAAATGAATTCTTCCTCCTTTCTTTACCTCATGGCACTCTCCTTTCTTTCCCTCAACACTGGAGGGTGTTCCATGCCTCGAAGAACGCTTCTTTGTTCTTATATAAACACTTGCACAATCCTGAAGTGGTCCTCCTTCAGGAAACAAACGACCTCACGTCCCACTCTCCAGATGGAAACTTTGGCCTTACTTGGTACACTCTCCGGGAGTGTGCTATGAGCGGAGTGACTACACTATCAAAAATGCTCCAACAACACTGTGCTTTCTCTTCTGTCATATTTGACGACTATGTCATATATGTCGAAGCCCTGATTAATAACACTACTACCATATATACAATATCTCATCCCACAGACGACAGAAAAGCTTTTCAAACACTCACCGCAATTAAAAACCATAGCGAACAACTCAGTGAAGGTATCTGTCTCCTTGGCGATTTCAACTGTACCGTAAACCCTCCCAGGACCGACACCTTAACCGTCATAAAAGCGTCACAAAGTCGCCTCGGCACTATACAGAACATACACAGACATCTCCCTTTGCGATGTCTGGCGAAGACGCAACCCTGTCTCGATTGAATATACACTGTAAACATAGTTAGTCATTGGTGCTCATAAATTAGTCAAAACGACTAATTTAGATTAGTCAAGTCTCAATGACATAAATCAACGTAGGGACTAATGTTTAGTCACAAATGACCAATTTAGGTTAGTCATTGCTGATGTTTGTGACTAAAAAAAATAAGTCATTCGTTATGAGCAAAACTGATTATTTCAAGTTTATAATTGCTTTCAGAATGAATTTTCGCTGGGTTTATTTCAAGTCATTCGGACTTATGATCTTTTCATAAACACATATTTTTAAACATTTGTAGTATTAAATTCATATAAAAATGGTCATGAAAATTTTTTATGATACATTTTGTGTACTTTGATTCATTCAGTGATAATTGAATGTTATTTCTTTCAAATTGGACAAAATCACAAATAATTTGCCTGGATGGAACATTATTACTCGTCAATGACTAATGTGCTCGTCATACGACCAAGAAAAACGAAATTGGTACGGTTTGCAACCGCTAGTTCTATTGGTTGAACGCAACTGGTAGTTTGCGGTTCGCGTATTGTCCATGCATTGAACGGGTACCATTGAAATTGAACCGCGCCACGTTTGCATTATTGGCCGCCATTGTATCGACGTGTCAATGCATTGTTCGATTGCTTTTTGTGTGCACAGCAATATTGTGTGCTAGAACGCTGTCATAATCTACTGCAATCTTGCATTCATCAAATCCATCAAACATCAAAATAATGTCAACGAACTCAGGAATGTCATCAACTGCAAGGTAAGTCCAGTTTTCGTTGTATTAAGTGAATGTTTTATTAGTTGAGGCCTTATTTTCGGTCACACTATTTAGCGTCAACTCGACGGTTTCACGACAACTCAATACAACTCACGACAACTCAAGACAACAAGTTGCTTTTTTTTTATTATTTTAATTTTCCCTTTTTTTACTCTTTTCTTTATTTAATTTCCTTATTTCTCAATTTTATTTGTTTTCTTATTTCAGTTTCTTTATTTCTTTATTATTTTATTATTTTCTATTGTTTTTATTTTTATTTCATTGTTTGATAAATTTGTTTAGCTTGGTCAATGACTTAGAAAAATTTAATTGCATAAAATAAATGTAAATATAATTGTTACTGTTTTTCATTAAATAAAGAAATGCAGACTACTAGGCCTACTACTTTTATGAGCTTTATATCGCTTCCATTTAAAACAAATGTATTCAGTCAATCAGTGCTAAAAAGCAACAAATACAGAAATAATAATAAATGATTAAATATAAAGTGGACATTACATGTAAAGAGGCCTGTAACTAAAGAGCAAATGGTTTATATTTCGATTTGTAATTTTTTTTTATGTTTTTTTTTTCTTGATTTGATATTAACAGATGTTATCCGAGTTCAAGAGACTGCAGGGAACAAGAGCTGGAGAAGAACTTCTGGACGAAGGCCTGAAGAAGATGAAAGTGCCATCCTGAAGCTGTTTGGGTCGGCCAAGAAATTGAAGACTTGCACCAGAAGGTTTGGATAACATCCTCTGCAACGGATGAAATTGTAGAAAAGGTCAGTTGGTTTTAGGATGATAAACCTAGTTAAAGCCCTATACAACATTATTAGTTCCACTATTCCAGAATAAAATAAATGTAAGCAAGTCTTAATTGATGTGAAGATTATGTGATATTAAGTTATTCTGCCTGAAGCTGCAGACATTTAAGAGAAATTATGAAAATATGATTCAGGCAGAAAAAGAATCTGCGAAATTGTTGTCTTCGTGATTCACCTCAACATTACAGACAATCACCATTTCAGTTTTCTAGGTTTTATCCATATGTGAGCACATTTGCATGGTGAAACTTAAGCATGGTTAGTCAATCAGAGTTGCCAAAATAATATTGTAGAGGGCTTTAAATAAAGCTTTTGTCAAATGATTGATTATATTTTGTACTAAATGTGGTCTTTTCTAAACATTGTTTCAGAGGCAACTTCTGTCGCAGTCATACTTGGTATTCCGGCTTTGTTAAGAGAAAGGCGGGCAGCATGTTGCTACTGCTAAGGAGAGTGTGAGTACATAATGTGTGTTGTATTTGATATGCAAGAACTACAGTGTAGCTTGAAAATATTGTATTGAATAAATTAAACATTTAAAAATAAATTGAGGCTTCTGTAGTTCATAAACAATCTAAGGAGTTTTCGGTACCTTATATGCAACGCTGTAACTGCATCCTTGGAGTGAAGTGGTTTTGAGAATTTTTATATTCGACATTCCAGTCAGTATACTTGAGAATGTTATACCAATTTGAACTTTTACAGCAGTGGTAACACCAGCCTGTAGTTCATGGGCATTCCAGCAAGATTTACTTTTCATGCTTTTACACCTCAATGAGCAGCTGTCTGCTGATTCATGTTGAGAGCTGTTCAAAAGCATAGTGGCAGTTCAACCACTGGTTTTGTTGTGACCTCTTTTCTGCTACATTGGAACTGGAGCTGTTGCGCTCACAAAACATCTGTTGAATATCATTTGCCTAAATACATCATTTGCCTAAAAGACATCGCACAATCTAATTGTAAAGTATTTTTTGGTTTATGTTCTCATTGATATACAGGAAGATGGCGCACCATACATTAAATGAGACGATTCGGCCCTCTCAGATACCTGGCCTGTTTTTATATTTTCAACTTCATATCAGTAAGTTTTAAGAAGACGTAACCTCTTCTAGAAAGTTATCCTGAATGTACAGGATAATGTGAAGATCGACTGCAGTGGTCACATTACTTGACAAGTAATGTGACCAACAACATGGTTTAGCCAGAGGTTGTCTGGTGTCTTTGAATTCACTGAATGTGTGAAAGAATTAAGACTCCTGGTTTTCAATTACAACACATTTGGAATCAGTTATGGTGTATTCGTAGATTTATTCTTGCCTTTTTCATTAAAACGGAAAATCACTTGCCAAAATAATGTTCCTTTGCAATATCACTAATTTTATAAGGTAATAAGCAATTTCTGGAAGGCCAAACCTTATTTCAATTTGTAATTTAATTTGAGTAATGGTACATGTATGAGGTTTGTTACACTCTGACTCATTCGATTACATTTGTCATTTTATCACTCGGTTTATAAGTTTAAATGCAAACCAGTTATACTTTTATTTTACAACAACTTGTGCTACATTATAGTTTGAAGGTGTGCTTTCGGATATTTTGGAACCGGATACCGAAATCAGGAAAGTTCGGATACCCGGATACCGTTTTCATTCTTGTTGAAAACATGCCTCCTTTGGTGTACAAAAGCAACACAACATGTAGGCGGAAAGAAAAAGTGCAGATCCTTTGTTGTATTTTTAGTCATGAAACGTATTGAAATGAGTCACAAATGAGGGTTGGCTCACATGATTTGCAAAAAGCATAGCGATAGCTTTCAAACTGCAACTGGACGGATGAATAACTTTGAATATGTCTGGGATTTTTAATAATATGCAGAGTAAATGGCTGCGAACACTCTGAAGTAGTTCAATGAACAATCTAGTTTTCCTGAGGTATTTTATGAGTTCGAGCATTGGTATGAATTAAGATACCAAGACAAGTGATTGTTTGGAAGGCTGTCCATCTTTGAGCAATTTATATGAAATACTAACCATAAAGTAAAAAAAGTAATTAAAATGCCATTTATAAGCCTTTCCCGTGTATTTTCAATTTTTATGAGAAAATCATCCAGGTAAGCAACGACATTACAACCATGATGTTGCATCATACGAGACATGCAGACGGAGTAATTCTATGAAAATGCATGGCGCGTATTTCAAATGGAAGTTTAGTGCCATTTAAATAAGTCATCGGATGACAGGTATATATATACCGATAAGCACTTTGAGATCAACTTTGGGAGTCATATTATTGGGGTAATACTTTTGTATGTCTTCCCGGCGCGTTGTATGGCAGCAAATTTTTGTGCTTTATCCGTCGATCTTTTCAAGTTTTGATCGAAATTGAAGTCTGAAGCTATATGTACATTGTACATGTACACGTGATGTATAGCCTACACCGATGTTTGAAAGGCACCAACACAAACAACCTTGATCTACACATTGAATTTTTGGCGTGAAAGAAAAGTATTTTAGTCATATGAAATGTATTGAAATGAGCCGTTGCGCTCAGATGACTTTCAAAAGCATACTTAGCTTTCAAACTGCAACTGAAGGGATGATTAATGATGTCTGGGTAACTTTGAGGATGTCTGGTTTTTAAGAATATTCCACCAAATGTCCATGGGATGACAAGAAACTATAACCGATATTTTGAGATATCTGCAAACACATTCTTAGTATGGTTTATTTTAAATAGGAACTATACATCTCAAATGGCATCTCAAATTACACAAATATTAAACAAATTTTGATAATAGGAATTATGTTGCAACTGCTACCAACCTAAAGGACCTGTAGTATAAATGCAACTAGTCGTTATTCGTTTCGAACCTACAGCAGGTTTTTTTTTCTCAAAGGGAAAATAGGATTGATAAATAATTAGTAGGGTGTTTAATTTGTTAGGGTTATTGAATATAAATTACGGGTAGTTTACTGTCTTATTACACGAACAAAATAACGCGGGCATGGGTTCACTGTTTTTCCATGTATTCATCCCAAAATGTATTCTCCAAATTTTGTCAGTAGATAACGTCTCAAAAGATCAATTTCATCTTGCTATTAACAAGCACAGATTATAATCTGGTGAGTCTGGATTACAATTGGTGTCGTTTTAATGAGTGGCATATATCGCGCGTAGCATGCAGCAATGGGACGCTTAATTCATACGGTAGTCGATCGTTTCATGAATAATCAAATGTTCTGTATACATCGTAACAGTCGTAGCAACGTTCTAATTAGGTATAACTATTTTATGTTCTTTAAATTAAATGTTAGACGATGACCTGTAACCTCACACACACTGTATAAAACCCCACCTCACGCTGCATTCTCTGTGGCATAAACAAACCTTGGGTGAAGGTAGTGATTAACTTGTTAACTTTTTTCTGTACAAAAACCCCCTTATGGGATTGTCGTATACAATGTAATGAGGACATTCTCTACGAAAGTGTGTTTTAATGTATCACAAACAGTTGGACAAAAGTGTATGGAAATATCCGTAAATACTAAAAGGCGTTATCAGAGTGTTAATCTCTTGAATAAAATTGCCTTAAAGTGTAAACATTACATTGTTCAATAGTCAAAAAATTTTTGTTCACACCACTGAAATGGTAAGTCCCAATTTTAAAAGTCGTTTACGGCACCGGAACCGAAAAATGAATCGGGTAATGAAGTTTCTTGGGCATCCGGATACCGGATACCTGACAGCCCTATTATAGTTGCATTATATTTGAACTTGGTTTTATATTTACACAAAATTGTAAGTTACTAAATTTACTTGCCACTAAGAAACCTGAAACCTGGATTGCAAAATGTATGTACTACTATTGTGTGTGTGTGTGTGGGGGTGCGCTTATTATTCCGCTCTGTTGCAACCCAAACTGGGGTAATAAACAGATGTGGATATATTCCCCGTGTCTACATTTGTTTTGCTGTTTGCCAACTTATTGCAATTTTAAGAGATTCACTGAAGCTGAACTTGTAGGATATATTTAATTTACTTTTTTACTTTATAGTTATTATGTTTTATTAATGTACTTTTATTCAAACCAAGAACAAGACTTTATTGGTTATACCGTTGAGGGACATGCAGCTTTAAAAGTTTTTTTTTTTTAATTTTTTTAGATATGTGATGTATGACACACATATCTAAGAAAAATACACTTTAAAGCTGCATGATACTCAACGAGGTAACCTAAAAAGTCTTATGATGCAATGTATTCAAACTTTCTTTTAAGAGTATACATTTTGTTAACAGTTAATGAAGGTAAACCGATTACATTGAAATAAATATTTTGCAGATTATATGATTTAATTTGTTCATTTCTTTTGTTTTACATGAAATGAAGCTTAGTCTGTGACTAATGTGATTAGCATCATTTTGAATGACAAATTGCAAAAGTCAGATGACTAACGTTTAGTCATTTCAGACGTTTTTGGATTTAGTCAGATGACTAATTTAAATAAGTCACATTTGACTAATATTTGTCTTGTAGTTGACTAATTAATGTTAGTCATCTGGCTTGTCTGACTAATTTTATTAGTCATTTCAGACGTAGGCAGGACTAATTTTATTAGTCAAATGACTATTATGTTTACAGTGTACCTGGTTCAGACACAACCCCTCTGTGGCCAGCAAGATGTCAAAGGCCAGGCTCGACCGCTTTTACCTTCCTTTCAACCTCATGCCCTCTGTCCTCTCCTTCAACACATACCTGCTTCTATCCGACCATAGTGCTGTCTCTCTCAAACTCAAAATGCACCTTCACAGAGAGGAAGCGCTACTGGCATTTCAACAACTCTTTTCTTGACGACGTTGTCTTTAGGAACACCCTCACACTTTTCTGGTCTAATTAGCGAAACCAAAAGCAGAATATAGCAACCTCTATCTGGTGGGACCTAGGTAAGGTGCACATTAAATCCTTGTGTCAAGCATACGGCTCTAGAAAAGCGAAGAAAAACGCATTGCTATCCTTAAACTGCAAACAGATATTGATTTATTGCAATCTTCCTCCAATCTAACACCAGCCATGCTTCTACCTTACAGGAACAACGCAACTCTTTCAATGCCATTTTCAAAAGAGGAGGCACAAGGAGCTCTGATAAGATCTAGTTTCCACTTTGTAACGAGACAGACACTTCTTCCACCTTCTTCTTCAACCTTGAAAAATCTAAATCTAGCAGCAAATCAATAAATACCATCCGTCTAGCATCTGGGATGTAACTGACGACCCTCAGAAATAAAGAATCATGTTCGGTCATTTTACAAAGACCTTTAGCTTCCACACCTACGGACGATCTGGCAAGGGACTCTCTGCTGGAGGGTTAGCTTCTCTGACCATACCGATGCAGAAGACCTGACACTCCACTTTCTCCTGAAGAATTAGATCTTGCAGTCAAACAGATGAATAATAACAAAAGTCCTGGGCTAGACGGACTCACTCCAGAGTTCTATCAGTCCTTCTGGCCTATTCTCAAATGTGACCTTTTCTCTGTCCTGTCTGCTTCCGTCGCTTCTAGGAACCTCCAGTTTCTTGCCGGAGAGCAGTCATCTCTCTGCTCCCAAAAAGGCGACCTTCAGGATATTGAGAACTGGCGACCCATCTCACTCTTAAACACAGATTATAAAATCGTCGCCAAAGTCCTTGCCAACAGACTCAAAATGTTATTGCCAGTGTAGTCCATATAGATCAAAGCTACACAATCTGGTCGCTCTATCCATGACAACATCGGCCTCATCCGTGACAGCTTGTTGTACGCTAATTCCGAAAACATTCCCTTATATTCTCAATCTGGATCAGAAAAGGCATTCGATAATATAAACCACTCTTATCTATTACACACTTTAAGGAAGATGGGATTGGGAACTTTCATCTCTTACATCAAGCTCTTGTACAACAACACAGAAAGTTTGTTAAAGTCTCCTCCTCCTCACTCCCTTTTCCTTTCGAAAGGCATCCAACAAGTTGCCTCTCTCCGGCCTCCTCTTTTCAATCGCCATTGAACCCTTACTTCACTCCCTTCGAAATAAAGTGGGCAGCATGGGGCTCCGCTTACCACAGAGTAACAAACACTTAGTCGTAACTGCCACGCAGACGACATAACTATCTTCATTGGTTCAGAAGAAGGTTTTAAGGTTGTCAGAAGTTTACGACATCAGCAGAGCATCGGCAGCCAGACTAAACCTACTTAAATCCCAAGGACTGTGGGCTGGCTTTATGGATCTCCAGAGAAGACAAACCCCTTAACTTTAAGTGGAACAGTGAAGGTCTAGTCTTCCTTGGAATCCATCTAGGAAACTCAAACAAGTACACACAACAGAACTGGCAGACCTGAGATAAACTCCAAAAGGTTCTTGGCCGTTGAGAGGAATCTCAAAACTCTCTGTACAAGGCAAAATCTTGATTGCCAACCAAATAGCTGCCTCCAAGTCCTCAACTGTCTTGCCGTCATTTCTCCTCCTGACAATATCATTGACGAACTTCAGAAACACTAATTGATTTTGTCTGGTCGGGGGAAACATTGGCTCGATAGGAAGACCCTCTTTTATCACCTGACAAGGGATGTCTGGGCTTGACGATTCTTCGAGCACGTGTCTTCACCTTCGGCTCTCACTATTACAACGTTTTCAATATGAACAAACACCCAGCCTTTCATTTGTTGTCTTCTTTCTGCGCCAATATCGCAACCTCAATCAAGACCACCATCTCTTTCTTACTAACCTCGAACCACTTTACCTCTAAGTTTACCTAAATTTCATAGCGAGATCATCCATGCTTGATCTCTCTGAGCTCAAACCGATACACCACCGTTTCAGTCAATTCCTTCTTACCTCCCACTAATAGCTCATACCTTGAAGGTATAACACGCGAACGGCTCTTTCCCTCGGCTCCTGGCGTCGGGATCTACTATTGGACAGCTTTCGACCTTCACACCGGAGCATGGAAACCTGAAAACCTCCAACAGCAGAACCGAGACCAAACACACGATGAGACATCACCCCTCCCGCACTCTACAGAGTCATTCAAATGGAACTGAACCATCCACTCAATTCTGGCAGACGCCTTCCCGACACTTCGACCAACATGGTCTACTAACCTCAAGATCCTCTCCAAGAGCTCCCAACATTCCCTGAACCTTTTCCGGCATGATTATACCACCAGACATTGACGGACTCAATCTAGCACCCAGAAACATCTATAAATTCTGCTGTACCGTCCACTCTGCCGGAACAACCACTAAAGACACCTGGCACATAACGCCATCGTACAACCCTCCACCAGAGTCATGTGGAAGGAAATATACAGCCACCAATATCCAAGAGAAAAGCCGACGTACAATAGGCTTCTGCACAAATATTATCATCCATGCCAGTGTACATCACATCAACCACATCACTCCCAAGGAATGCGGCTGGTGCGGTGAGGGAACCTGCACTCATGTTCGTTGACTGCCATCAATCCGGCCTGCTTTACTACTTCTACACAGACTACTCAAGAGGATTTTCCCAAATGTGAACATGAACTTTGAACATTACTGGTGTTTGGTACCGCACGCCAGAGGTCGAAAGAAAGAGCACGTTCGACTCTCCAACTACCTAATAATCAGCCTAAAAGCCACTATATACTGGATGTATTCTAACCAAAATTTCCTCTCCACTTATTGTCTGGAAAACCGCATCCAAAGTCGTATCATCCTCGAATTTCACTTCTACAATTCCATAATAATCTCTCTTCCTTCTCAAAAGTGCTCAGAGCGCCCTTTGCCCTAGACAATGAAGGGCTAAATTGGACATTCTGAGCGCTCCATTCGACAGGCCCTTCAGTGACCACATCCACCCACTGCTCAGGCTTGTTATGGTCTTTTTGATCAAGTTCATACGATTTATATCCTTATAGTTTATTAATTTGAAATGAATCAATATATTTATGAAAATATTTATAAAAAAAATTAAAAAAAAAAAACATTATTTGTTGTATTCCTTCTTTCCCTTTTGTATATAATGTATCTATTGTTTTTGGAAAGTTTTCTTTCTTTAAAAGCTTAAAACAAAGTTCGCCTTCTGCTTAGGCTTTAAGATCTTGTATAAAATTATGTATTTAGTCCATACGCTTTATATCATTACCGTTTATAAATTTTGCAATGCTTGTGTTACCTTATTACTTCATACTGTCATAATGCAATGCTTGATTTCTCTATTAATGTTCTATACCATAATTTTTGACTTTGAATACATGTCAATTAATCTGTCATTATTTTGTTAATTACCTTTTTTAACCTTTGTATATAATGTATCTTTTAATTATTGGAAAATGAATTTTTTTGTCTGTTGATGAAATAAAGATTTTCCTTACTCACATGGTTTATCAAGAGTACGTGTATGTGTTTTATCACAAGACAAGAGTCCCAGCTCTCCCTCCTCCCCTCCCCTCCCCTCCCTCCCTCCCTCCCTCCCTCCCTCCCTCCCTCCCTCCTCCCTCCCTCACCCTCCCTCCTCCCTCCCTCCCCTCCCCTCCCTCCCCACCCCTCCCCACCCCTCCCCCCTCCCCTCCCCACCCCCCTCCCTCCCCTCCCCTCCCCTCCCCCTTGCCCTCCCTCCCCACCCTCCCTCCCCTCCCTCCCCTCCTCCCTCCCTCCCCTCCCTCCCCACCCCTCCCCACCCCTCCCCACTATTCGACCTCTTTATAAGGATCAAGATAAAATGTATAGAAATCAACCCGTGATAATCATATTTGTTATATTATTTGTTTTTTGTCATTTATTTCCTAGACAGTTGGAGGAGGAGGATAAGAAGAAGACGCTCGTCACCTCCGCCAGGTACATAGGCGGAAAAAGGGGCACATGGGGGTATACACTAAAAAGTATCATGCAAAGCCCCCACAACAATACAGTGTGTCATATTCACCACGCCCAAGTTTCTTCGTTTAACCTTTTAGGCTAATCTCCCATTTGATTTGTACACGTGTATCAACTGTGGACATTTGTAAACAATACGAGGATCCCGTTGTTACCTTCTGTCATAAGTCCTCAGTTTATAATTACACCAACAAGCGCAAGTCTTCATGAGTATTGAGTATATATCCCTGATGACCAAATCGATTATCAATTTGTTTCTGGCGAAATGAATGTAAAAGCATGATTAGATAGGTGCAGAAGCATATTGTTAATTTGATTGGTTATGAGTTTGGCTCATCGTTACAATCACTGTCACACCGTAGGTCTGTTGCCGACCTTAGTTTGTTTTACAGATATTATCATGGTGAATGTTCCAACGGTCTATACAACCTGGTTCATCTGTCCCAACCAGGAAACTAGTTATATGAACTGGCTTGGTCCACATGTACATGTACAATAGACCCTACCAGCAGTGATCTTGTTCAAGTTGCCTCACACAGGGCTTGGGTGTGACTGACTCTCTGTTGGCTAGTGCATGTCCAACACAAAACAACACTTACTGAGGCGTAAAGTCCCTGTATTCAATGGGATGCAGTTCAGCTAAATAAATTTTCATATTTTCCATTGAAAAGGGTGTAAATTAATTCAAATTGGACCATTCCATTATAAACAGAGGGTGAAAATAAATTAAATTACACAAACATAATACAGAATCAGTCATATGTGACATAGGTGTTCGAGCATACAACTTTCTGACTGTTCTCACTCATGATCATATACCCTACTTATACCTCATACCTTAGGTATACATACTATTACAATAGCCTTTTCCCATGTTGCTGCAGCTCTTGGTTGGAATTTATTGCCTGCCTGGTGCATGTTTCCTCCATCCTATGATCTAACCTGTTTCAAGAGAAATCTCAATTTCCAGCTTCAGCTCCTCTACTGTACATCGTACTTGAATGGCTTTAGCCTTGTTCTGGGAATATGCATACCAAAACAATAAAATAAAAAATACAAATGTGATAATTATGTCCGACACAGACACAAATAAGATAGTGTGTTGCACACATTAGTCTTCTCTCAATGTGCAAATGTAATGCAACTGGACGGACGATGTAGTAGTAACATTATAGCCAATCAGGCCGTTAAACTCTAAACATGTCCGTAATCACTTTGTCAACTATTAAACAAATTACGAAAACTTCTTGGCGGATCCAAGGCTTGGTGGCTGATGAAGCCTCTATCCTGTCCCCACCCTCCCTTCATTCCCTGTCCTTATGCCTCAAACATCAAGGTAGCCTATACCATGCCGGTATGTCCTCTTTATTATTCATCACGTACGAATGGATTATTTTGTATACAAAATAAGTGAAGACAATCAACTTCTGCAATCTTTTCCAGATAATCCTCCTGTTTTCACAGACTGCCCTGGTGGTTCAAAAACATTGCAAGTTACTACAACTGAGGCTGACGGACAAAAGTAATCACCTACCAGCAACCAGTGGCAACTGATGACAATGCTGGATTGGTGTTAGGTACAAAAGTAACAGTTGAAAAATTGTATTTAATTTCAATTTCAATTAGTTTTCTATTGTTTTCATTTTTTTCACTAGCAAAATGTCCAACTCATTCCAATTCATTTTGCCAATTGAAACCAACTGGGATATTTACAAGCAACAATAATAAGACAACACATGGATAAACACACTCTTAAAACTAAAGTGTTGAATAAAATGTTGAATGGCAACACTTTATTAAGTGAAATCAACTCAAAGGAAGTCTTGAATTAACACAAAGTCAAGTTTAATCTAACTTTATTAATGTTAACCCAACACTTTTGAAGTTAAATCCAACTTTATAAAGAGTTGTCACTGACCAAACTCTTTAAACTTTTGATTCAACACAATAGTTTTAAGAGCGAAGCCTACAGTGATGCAGTGGCGTAATTAGGGTCCAATTATCAGGGGCATTGGGATGCACCATTTGAACATTTTGCATTAACTGCATCCTCAAATGGGGACCTATTTTTCAACATTCTGAGTGGGGGCACCTGGGGACAGACCTGCCCGTGACCCATAGTTACGCCACTGCAGAGTGCAGTGACGTAGAATAATAAAGGTGACAAGAGTTGAGGAAGTTTGAGACCGACATAGGAGATAGTGGTAGAAAGGATTTATTTGACATAATTGGTTTCAAAGATCGTTTTTCAAATGTATTTTGTTCAAATGGACTGTTTTCCCAAATGAGAATAAAATGGAAATGATGGTATAAGCTATCGCTCTCACGAGCATGTATTTATCAAGTGCCCAGAAATGTGTAACTATTAGGTGATTATAAAGGTTTCCTAACCTGTTGCATGTGCTGTTTTAAATAGCATTTACAGTCAATCCCAGCTGTCAGTGCATAGCTCAAGATGGACAGTCAATTGAAAAGTTTAAACCTCCTAAATGTGTGTTCCACAAAATTCACAAATTAGCCCATCTCATGTGTGTTTTAAATGCATGCGTTCCACAATATTTTGCATACTAATTCTTCAGTGGCATATCAGTTCCACTGGTCACCTCCTGAGTGTTCCACAGAGTACTGCATATGGTACTGGCCTGCTATATGCTGTATGTTGTTTGTTTTTCAGAGGCCGTGGTACTATGTGGAACTTAACTACATTGTCAGAGTAGTACATTATTCTTCAAAAATTCACACAAGTAGAATTCTGTGGAATTTTGGAATAAATAAGTTCTGTATAAAAGTGCACTGACAGTAGGAGGTATTTTAAAGAAAGATTTGTTGTTCTTTATGTACAGCCGAACGTCTGGGTTACCATCAGGAAGCCGTTTCTCTGAAGGAACTCACGTTGTGAACTTTGAAGCCACAGATAGCAAAGGACAAAAGCTTACTGCCAGATTATAATCACTCTAACAGGTACCATGATGCATGTTTCCCAGGATTGCGTAAAGTTACAATATGTTTTATATGTAAAGTATGCCTATCAATGATAACCAATAATTATTTATGTCTTGACCTACATGTGTAATTGGAAGAAATTTGAAAGTCTTCTGACTGTACTCTCCATCCAGTTTTGCGCATTATGATTACTTCTAGGATAATGTAAACGCTACATAATAAAGACAAGTATGTGGCAGCTGCTAGTGAATACATTATTTTCTAAAGATTTTCTCCATACAGTATAAACTCACCTACCTCTTAAGAAGAGTTCCCTCTTAAGAATATTCATTTTGGCTTCAGTGTCAATCATTGTTGTAGATCAAGTAAATGTGCTTAATGTAAATTGTTGCGAGATTGCCCTCATATATATCAAAATGTTCAAGCATTTAGGCCTATTTTGTTTGTTTCTTATACTAGTCTTACGTGTCAGATATTCCATCAAGCAGTGGCCAATGGCATGACTGCACTAAGACTCGTATAGTTGGTTCGGTGTACATTTCATTGCCAGACAGGATTCAATCTCATTGGATCGACAACATTAACTTGTTGAGTGCCGAACTGGTCTAACACATTCCCAACATGCCAAGGTAGGCCTATGTCTGCGTGTTGATTGAGTGGTTACTATACTTGTTTTTCCCAGCTAGCCCAATTGGTTGGTGTTGGGCACTGAATTATCCTTAAAAGTGTCAAAATTTCCATAAATGTTCCAACACTTTTTTTCAAAAATGGTTTGAAATTTGTCAATTTTCCTAAGAATAATGTTGTTGTTTTATTTTTATACAAATTGATTTTCAAACCCAAATGATTTATGGAGCCTATTTTTTGTGTTCAGGTTGAGGTGGGGTAGGCCTGGGGATGGTCCAAAATTTAGTGGGGTCATTGGAATTTGGAATCATCCATTGATTCCAAATTCTCCCAGCAAAGGAAAATTAAACTATATTGCCAGGGGCTGAAATTCTTGAGGATATTGGTTTTTATCCTGGCCTAGCTCCTCCCTTATAATTTTAGAGGGATTACCAATGCAATAATTCATCCAATATTTCTGCCAGGCTTATCATCTAAATTTTGTTGCATACATTTTTGCATACGGCATTTTGCGTACATTTTCAACCGTGCATAATACTAAAGAAAACACCGACTCAGATAAGAATACTTTATAATTCTCTATTAATTTATGTTTAAAAATAGGCCTATGCAAAACAAATGTTACTAGCCTTACATTTCGAACCTATATAGCAAGTTCTTTCTCAAAGGCAAAAAAAATATGCACTAAATCTTCCAGGACCATGGGCGGGTCCAGGACCCAACATATTGTGGATTCGTACTGCTCCCTGTTGCACAAACACCTAAAAAAACTGAACAATTTCAAGAGGTGTTCGCGCTGTCGCACAAACACCTAAAAATCTATCGGTGGATTAGATTGAAAATCATCTTAAATGGACTCAATAAAGTTACATTTATAAGCTGAAATAGCACACATGCTCCTCCTGCATGCAAAATTTTCCTGGGGCCTTTCAGCGGGCACCACACCCCACGCCGTATGTGAGATTACATTATTTTGGATCCTCTTCCCACCACCCTCCCCTTTAAAATTCCGCCTCCATTGGTGTGGATAGGATCTGGATTCGATTGACAAGGTAATTTTAGTTTATCCTTGAAATCTGTGTCAATATGCTATGCTGTATTTTCTTGGTCTTCTGCAGTTAAAACTTGCAATCCAGCTCTAACGAGTGTCACCAATGGAGGGTTACTTGCTCGAACTCAAACCAGTACAACAGCGTGTGTGCATTCCATTGCAACAGTGGTTATGGATTCCCTCCTGGTTATACTTCAACACGTACATGGGGAAATGTGGTCTGAGCGACTCCCTCATGCATTGGTCAGTATAACTGAATGACAGTTTAAAAATGCAGTATTTGAAAAGTAGAATGCAACTGTCACTATATGCAAACAAATTACACAAAGACGATATTGGTAAATAATGCCAATTCTTAAATCAAAATATGCCACTGAGAATTTAGAATGTTGAATCAACCATTGAGGAACCGCCATTTGTGGCTGTGCACAGTATAAGCATGTGTTTCTACAAACGGCCAACATCTCACTGGATGTGCATACATTCATTGCTCAAAATCTCCCAAAGTGTTATTTCCAATCTCACTTGGCTCACATTTCCTTTCATCTTTTAAATAAAAGGAACATCTGTGATAATTTTTTGATAGAAGAGTGACTGTAATTCTACATTCCTTCCCTATGTGAAAGTTTGTCTTAAATATGTTTGTGTTAGGTAATCTTAGCTCCAGTTACTGTATCTGCAGCTAGGGGGAGGGCCATAGGCAAGCCTCTGAGAAGCCCAGCCAGTCCCTCCCTACCTGGCCTCTTAATCTGTCTTTTGTGAGTGTCTTCTGTTCATTAGTAGGGTTTTTTGTGCTCAGCTAGGGATTACCTGGGCCCTAGGCCTTGCAGAAAGCCTGGGGCTGGCGGGCTCCTCAAAAGCTTGTCTGTGTGATAGTTGTATCCATTGCCAGGTATGTTGAAGTGCGCCCTCTATGGTTTGAATAAATGACTTGAGCAGTCGCATAACAGGTAGCCGTTTGGAGACCACGTTATTCTAAACCCCAATCCCAAAATATCACAATTGAATTGGCGACGAGGATGGGATATTAGGTTTCTTTTTATGGTCAAAAGTTCGCTGAGATTCAGGAACACAATGGCAGTGATCATTGGACAAATCGGAGAGTTTAACGAAGAAGGCAAGGAGACATTCACTTGCTACATGGAACGCATGGAACAGTTCTTCATCGCCAATGCCGTCTCGGACGACAGAGCTGTGAGTGTATTTTTGACAGTTATGGGAGCAAAGTCCTATGCTCTTCTGAAATCTATGGTTTCACCAGCAAAAGTTAGTGACAAATCTCTAGCAGAGCTTAAGTCATTGCTGAAAGAGCATTATACACCTCAACCCTTAGTGATTGCTGAACGTTTCAAGTTTCATAAAATTAAAGGAACAGAAACAAGGGGAATCTGTGTCTGCATACGTGGTGGAACTCATACGTGGTGGCACATTTCTGAATGATGCTTGAGAGATAGATTGGTCTGCGGGTTGATCAGTACCCAGACACAGAAAAGGCTACTGGCTGAGAAAAATCTGACCTTGGATAAAGCGGTTCAACAAGCGTTAGCTCTTGAAATAGCCACAAAACAAGCCAAAGAATTTCAACTGCACAATGGTACACATTCCCAGGAGGCCAGTGCCAGCGTGAAAAGGTCACTGAACAGTACAGGAAAAAAAATCTACTGCACGAAGCGGATACATCAAAATCCAAAACCAATTAAAGTTCTTCAAGTTCATCGTGTTATCGATTTTTGAGGCACACTCGCCTAAGGAATGTCCATTTAAGAGTGCAACCTGCTATTTCTGCAAAAGGTGGGACATATTGCCAAGGCTTGCCGGAAAAGTCAAAAAGCAAACCAAGGGCCGACAAGAAATCAGTGAAACAAATGATGCAGATTCTGAGGAGTCAGGCGACGATTGCTGTTTTTACACTGTTAGCTCGGTGCGTTCACCTAAACAGGGAGTTCTACTTACCATAGACATTGCAGGATCTCAGTAGAAATGGAGTTGGACACTGGAGCAGCGGTTTCCATCATTTCTGATACTGTGTATCACAACCTGTTATCTTCATGGCCATTGAAAAAAATCATCTGTGAGATTGAGGGCTACATTGGAGAAACAATCAATGTGTTGAAGCTTACTTCAGTCAAATATGACAACCAGACACATACACTTGTTTTGTATGTAGTGCCTGGAGACAAGCCTTCATTGTTTGGTCGAGATTGGTTGGCCAAGATAAAGATTGATTGGCAGAATATCTTCAAGGTTCGAGATACACCACCCCAGAAAGCAGATGGAGAACTATCTTTGAACAAGTCCGAAGGAGACATTTCGGTTTGAAGTCAAAGTATGGATCAGTTTTCAGTGAGAAAGGTGGGCCAAGGAAAATACAAAGCCAGTATTTTTCAAACCACGCCTTTACCATACGCGCTCAAGGGAAAAATTGAGCAGAACTAAGCGCCTTCAGGATGATGGAATCATCATAAAGGTTGAACGCAGTGACTGGGCATCACCGCTCGTACCAGTACCAAAGCCAGATGGACATTTGCGCTTATGTGTGGACTATAAGGTGTCAATCAATAAAGTATTAGATGACACACAATATACTTTGCCAAACGCAGAAAATTTGTTTGCCACTCTTGAAGGAAATATTTTCAATAGATCTCTCCATGCATACCAACAACTTGAGTTAGATGCTGATTCAAAGTATTTGACCGTAAATACACGCAGGGCTTTTCCAATTTAACAGATTAGCTTTTGGAGTGTCTTTGGCTCCAGGGGTTTTCAAGGTGTTATGGATCAAATTTTGCAGGGCATAAAAGGTGTAGTGTGTTACTTAGATGACATTCTCATCTCTGCCCCAACTGAACAAAAGCACAAACAAATTCTGGATGAGCCCTAATGCTTTTGGGAAAAGGGTACAGTGTACGGTAAAACGCCAGAAATGTGAATGGTGTAAACCTCAGTAGAATATTTGGGTCATGGGTAGATGCTAAGGGTATCCATCCTACAGCTGAAAGCTGGAAGCGATCGGCAGGCGCCAAGTCCAAATAACATTGCGGAGCTCAGATCTTATCTGGGACTCTTAAATTACTATGGAAAATTTATTCCAAATGTGTCTACACTGTTGCATCCTTTAAACGAGCTCTTACGCAAGGATGTGAAGTGGAATTGGTCCAAAAGCCTGCGAGACTGCTTTCAAGCAAAGTAAATCTAGGTTGATGGAAAGTACATGGTTAGGTCCATTATGATGTCAGCAAAGAACTTCGCTTGGCATGCGATGCTTCAGCCTATGGGGTAGGTGCTGTGATTTCCATGTAATGTCAGATGGGAAGAACGCTTTTGCATTTGCCTCATGTACTTTGTCCGCTAGTGAGAAAAACTACGCGCAAATTGAGCGTGAAGCATTAGCACTGATATTTGGTGAAAAAGTTTCACAAATATCTGTATGGTAAAATTCACGTTGATTACGGACCATAAGCCACTGACTACCATTTTCAATCCACAGTCACCTATACCAACATTGGCTGCAGCACGAATGCAAAGATGGCGATTATTTTGTCTGCCTATACATATGACATTGCATATAAATGCTCAGTAGATAATGGGAATGCAGACGCATTATCGAGATTACCTAGCCGGGTAGAGTCACAAGTAGAATTAAAATATTTCTCTTTTGTAGACGAATTACCAGTGACAGCAGATGACGTCAGTAGAAACACGGAAAGATCCTGCGTTATCGAGGGTGTATGAGTATGTAGCTACCGGATGGCCAGGTTATGTTCAAGATGAAAACATGAAACCATATTTCATTCGTAGAAATGAATTGTCAGATGACAAAGGTTGTATTTTGTGGGATTCCGAGATCATTCCACCAAGATTTAGATCTAGATTATAAGACGATCTTCATGAAAAACACTTGGGCATATGTCATATGAAAAGGCTTAGCACGTAGTTATTTGTGGCCAGGATTAGATAAAGACGTGAAACCCTTGTAAATGGGTGTGAGTACTTGTCTCTGTTCGAAGGCACCACAAGCCCACCACTCAAAACTTGGGAATGGCCTTGTAGAATTTGGCAAAGATTACATATCGATTTTGCTGATTTGAAGGGACAGCATATGTTGATAGTAATAGATAGTCACTCTAGTGGGTGGAAGTACGATGAGGACTACCACCACGGACAAAACTTTGGACATCCTGGGAGGTTATTCTCATCCTACGGATTCCAGAAGAAATTGTATCGGACAATGGTCCACAATTCACGTCAGTTGAATTTAAGGGTTGCATAGTAAACAATGGCATAAAACATATTCGGGTGCCCCATACCATCCTGCTTCAAATGGGGCAGCAGAGCGTACAGTACAAACTGTGAAAAGAGCTCTGATAAAGCAATTTCTGGATCCAAATCGAGAAAACAAAAATTGTCAGTTCACCATAAATTGGCAAATTTCCCGATAACACACCACAAGAAACACACCACAAGCAACCACAGGTCAAACACCTGCCGAGTTGTTTCTCAAGAGGAAACCTCGGACAAGGTTTTCATTGTTGAAGCCAAATTTGTCACAGTCAGTAGAAAACAAACAAGCAAAAAAAAGAGAGTTTCATGACAAGGGCAGAGTGAAAAAAAGAACTCTGACAGTTGACCAAAAGGTTAGGGTGAAGAGTCACGAAAACAGTTTGGTGAAGTGGTTACCAGGTAGTGGTAAAAATCTGTGGTCCTCGTACATATATAGTACATGTGTACAAGAATGATAAGAACAGGTTTGTCACATTATTGATCATGTGTTGCCATCACTGGAAGAAAGTCCAGAGACTACTCCACAAACAGTCATTCTTGAAGTCACGAACCTCTGGATTTGACCAGTTCATTCATCCAACAAAAAGCAAGATGACTATGTCAATGGAAGCAAACTTACCAAAAAAATGAACAAAACTTCTCCAGTGAAGCACAAGCTCACACTTCCAAAGAACAAGTTGTACAAAAATCAAATGGAGAGTTACAAGATAGTCAGACAACTCATGCATAATTAGACAGTTGACTTGTTTTTGACAGTACAATTCACTTCAAAAGCACATCTGGTATTTATGTTCAAACAAATGTCTCATCACTTTATTAACTTCATTGTTAGAATGAAGGTTGTTACAACAAACAATTTGGGTATTGCTACTATTGTTTTTATTCATAATAGTAACAGACAGCAATACATTTTCATAATTTCTGTACATGTAACATTTAGGGGAGGAATGTGATAGTTGTATCCATTGCCAGGTATGTTGAAGTGCGCCCTCTATAGTTTGAATAAATGACTTGAGCAGTCGCATAACAGGTAGCCATTTTGACCACGTTATTCTAAACCAATCCCAAAATATCACAACCTGTACCATGACTTTTGGGCCTCCTCCATAAGACAATCTTTAAACAAACTAAAATAAACAAAAATTATAGTCTCATGTAGCCTCACTGCATTATTTCCATTCTGGACAGAAACTGTTAATGTTCACCTAGGCCTTTATGTGTTTTGTTGTCTGAATTAAGAATTAACTTCATAATTTTTCTCAGAAAGAAAGGTCGATCTCATTCAGTTGAAACTTTCACAGAATCTGTTCGTTGGTTTCTGGTATGTCTTAATCTTCACTGTAGTATGAATGCATACACAAAATTAATGTTTATAAAGGAAGGCACAAATTACATTGACATTCTTTGTAGAAATATCATGGAGGTATAAAATCCATGAAATATATAACTTGTTTTGTAATAAACATAAATCAGTTAATCGTGATTGCCGGTTATGCTCGAGATGTGCAGGTGCATTAAGGCAGAAACTCAAGAGACTGTTTAGGGTTAAATATTTATTTGTGGGGCAAATTATTTGTTAACATTTAAGTTACTACGAAATATAATACAATAGGCGTGGGGGGCCTGTCCCTTCACATTAGCTATATGTGCCTTTCTGAAAAAAAACCCTGTTTTTATCGTTTCATCTTGTTATTTCAGACACCCAACCTCCACGCTTCAGCTCTTGTCCTAACCCCATCTCAGTTGTGGCAGAAGATGCAGTGACCAGTGCTGTGATCAGCTGGATCGAACCAAACAACTGACAATGTCCCCAGTGGTCTGATATTATCTCAAATTAAAGGACAAGCACCCGGGACTCGCTTTAATGAAGGATTCCACACAATCCAATACAGGGCCAGACAGCCAGGGCAATACTAGAGATTGTACCTTCTCTGTAACCGTCAGAGGTATGTGAAATTTGAAAAAAAAGTCTACATGTCAACAATTGATGGCCTATTATAATTATGTAGGGCCATCAACAATTGGTCTATTATGTTGGGCACAAATTTGTTCTAATCAGTTATCTTATTGGAAATTAAAAATGCCTGAGACAGTTTAAACAATCTGATTGGACAAAATGCCTTCAGCTCAGTCCTTAACCCCCCACGGCCACGTTGTTAACCTGCGGTAAAGATCACGTGACAAACTGTTCCCTTGTCAAGGACAACCTTGATTTATGTTTTACTGTAGTTAAAATGGCTGAAATTTCACAAACTTTTAATTCAAAGGGTATCCTTTTAATTAGTTTGACACTGCGTTTGTCTGGATAAGTCTTTAAAGGGACAATATTGTCACAATCAGCAGGGCATGGAATCTGAAAATAATACCCACATGATAAGGTCGGACATTGCTGCTGCATAAATGAGCCAGTAATTTTCAGTTACTGTGTTTATATCTTGAACTGGACACATATTCCATCGCCCTGTTGAAAGTTTGCTCTGATCATGGGTGTCGTGGCCGAGCAGTCTAGCTTACCGGACTCGAGTTCGGTTTTGCAGCAGAATGTGGGTTCGAATCCGGCCGTGACACTTGGGTCCTTGAGCAAGACACTTAACCATAATTGCTTCTCTCCACCCAGGGTTAAATGGGTACCTGTGAGGGCAGAGTTGGTTGATTAGCCCTATATGTGCTGTAATGGCAGCAACTGAGCTGTATATTCCCAGGGAGCTGAGATGGTTTCAGGAATGATTTATGAGCCTTATGAGCAGGGGTAATAATATGCGGTTTGGCACCACTCAGTTGGTGGATACGTGCTATATAAGCCCACACTATTATTATTGCTGTTACGACCTGTTGGTCGGAACAGCTATTGTTTCTGTCAAGATTTTAGCTGTTACGACCTGATAGTCGGAACAGCTATTATCTGTCAAGATTTTTTTATTTATTATTATTCTTCCTTTCCACAAAACCCTATTGCCTTAACGTGTAGAGATTTTGTGGCAAAAGTCCTTCTTAGGAATATGAGAAAGAGTCAAATCATATACCATATGGAAGCTTATGCCTTGACGTAGTTTCTAAATGTCATTAGACTAAAATTCTTAATTAATTAGCTTAGTTATAGTCACGTGAATATTTAATTAGGCAATCTTGTTATCACCATAGCTCAAGAAGTATACACCCGATCATCAAACTTTTTCAGTTATACATTTGTGGGTATTGTAGATGTGCCTTTGGCCTGAAATGTCTTGTGACGTCATCATGACATCATTTATAGCGCATTTTGTATCTGTTACAAAACACATGCCTGAAAAGTTGATGTGACCAAGTCGCTTCCTTATTTGGCAGTAATTCTCCATATATCTTTGTACATAATACACAAACAGATATGGCGTGGGACTTTTTTGCGAGTCAATTAATGACGATCTTTGTACGCAATAATAATACATAGATTCCATATAGTAGTACACACGTTGTGTGGTCATTGCATTCTAAATGAAATGAAGCAGAGTGCGTCCGATTCCTTTCAGTTTCTTTTTGATAATTATAATGAGTCCATTACATTGGCGACGAGGATGAAAAGCGGTGAGTATTCTTTTCATATGATAGTATACATTTCTAGCAAAAGGAAAATTGTAAAGAAGGGCCGGACATTTTCGTAACGTTAAGTCCCATTGTTTTACGTACATGTAAGTGCAGCAATATAAAATCGTTAGGTTAACCAGTAGCAATATGGCGGAACAACCACTAGCACCGTCGTAACTGAAACAAGGACTTTGAAAACTGAACCATTCACTCACTCCAACGATCATATATCAACCGGGAAGGCTTGGGAAGATTGGTTATAGGGAATTGAGCATAAATTTCCCCTTTATTTTCGAATTACTCAACCGTATTTTGTAATTTTTGTTTCTCAAAAAATCTTCCCTTCAGTTTGTGCACAAATTAACGTTAAGTAGTAAGTACCTTTTTGTTGTATGCACGCATTGGGATAGTATTGACCATCAATCCTATAAACAGAATTGGTGTAAAAATGTTAAAGGATAGTATCGTCACGATCAGAGCAGACTTTCTACAAACAGGGCATGGAATCGGCGTCCTAGTTTAAGATGAACACAGTGACTAAAATTACTGGCTCATTTTGCAGCAGCAACACGAATATGACCTGATTATGGAGTATTATTTTCAGTCACTGGGTTAAACTAGAACGAACTCTGATTCCATGTCCTGTTGATCGTGACGATAAGCCCACCTTCAAGCAATAACTTTAATTGCTGTTACGACTACCTGTTAGTCACATACAACTTCAAGAAACACAATAGTGCATCTTTCTACAAGGAACACATCCTTACCTTGTTAAGATGGCCTTACAAACTTATCGAAGTCACAACAATGTAATTTGAAGGATAACTGTACAAGAGTTCATACCCACGCAAACTATTTCTTATAGCTCTGACATACACTTTGTCTTATCTTTTAACACCAACTTTAACTTACGAATTATGTATTTGGGTCTTTCCACACTAATGTACAAAAGTGTGACATTTTAGAACATGGGACATTGATAATAAAATGAAGTACTTTTACTCATAACTTTTCTGTGAACATTCCAGGTGCCTTGAGATTAGTAATTACAAGGGTATCTTCTTTAAGATATATATGTTTGTAACATGGACAGACATTTTTAGAAATTGACTAAAAGTACTAATAGAACAGTTTATTCACCCATGTTGTCCCATTATAATGCTATTCCCTAAGGACTGTTACCTGAAAAAATCAAGACAACCCTCCTAGTATTAAACAAATAACAGGGATCATCTTCAAAATTTATGTTTGTAACGTGGACAGACATTTGTCTTGTCTGTCCACGTTACTCTAGTATTTTCACATGCTAATTTCTTAAATACCCAGAAGATGTCTTAGTTTGGCTCATAACAATCCAAAAGGTACGAAGCCCGGAAAGGGACAGTGGTAAGAAATCAATGGAGTATAATCCGTTCGCACGGATTAGTAATCCGTTCGCACGGATCGCACGGATTACTAATCCGTTCGCACGGATTAGGGAAATTTGAGCACGGTTTATAATCCGTTCGCACGGTTTAGTAATCCGTTCGCACGGTTTAGTAATCCGTTCGCACGGTTAGTAATCCAATAAGGTCATCATCAGAACAACTACTTCCTTGACCTCCGTCATCTTAAATCAACTAACGCATGCGTGGCGGTTGCTAAACCATGCGCACGGATTGTTAAACCGTAACTGACAGTGTTTATAATGACGTTCTGATGCAAAATGACTAAATTACTAACAGTGATTTGATTAAGTATTTAAAAAACATACGGGCGAGTGAAAAGGCTTCCGGGCGGTGAAAGTTTGGTTTACTAGCCCGGCCGGCGAGTGAAAAAAAAGTTAAGGGGAAAAACCCCGCTAATCCGTGCGAATGGATTCCTAATCCGTGCGAATGGATTACTAAACCTGCGAACGGATTGTTAAACCGTGCGAACGATTCTAATCGTGCGAACGGGTTCTATCTGTGCAACGGTTCCTAATCGTGCGAACGAAATTTCTAATCCGTGTGCATGGTTAGAATCCGTTTGCACGGTTTAACAATCCGTTCGCAAGGTTTATAATCCGTTCGCACAGATGACCGTTCGCACCCGATTAATAATCCGTTCGCACGGATTGGTAATCCGTTCGTACGGATTGAATCCGTTCGGACGGATTGGAATCCGTTCGCACGGTTTAACAATCCCTTCGCACGGATTAGGGAATCTTCGCACGGTTAAGGAATCCGTTCGCAGTTTAACAATCCGTTCGCACGGATTAGAATCCGTTCGCACGGATTAGGGAAACGTTCGCACGGATTAGGAACCGTTCGCACGGTTTAACAATCCGTTCGCATGGTTTATAATCCGTTCGCATGGTTTAGTAATCCGTTCGCACGGATTAGGAATTCGGCACGGTTTGTAATCCGTTCGCACGGTTTAGTAATCCGTTCACACGGATTAGTAATCCAACAAGGTCATCATCAGAACAACTACTTCCATTGACCTCCGCCATCTTGAATCAACTAACGTACGTGTGCAACGCATGCGTGTGGCGGATTGCTAAACCGTGCGCACGGTTGTTAAACCGTGCGAACGGATTACTAATCGTGCGACAGTTCTAATCCGTGCGAACGGATTAAACCGTGCGAACGGTTGATAAACTGTTTGAACAGATTCCTAATCCGTGCGAACAGTTCCTAATCGTGCGAACGGATTCCTAAACCGTCGAACGGATTCCCACTGCGAACGGATTACTAAACCGTGCGAACGGATTGTTAAACCATGCGAACGGTTCTAATCCGTGCGAACGGATTCCTAATCCGTGCGAACGGTTACTAAACCTTGCGAACGGTTGTTAAACCGTGCGAACAGGTTCTAATCCATGCGAACGGATTCCTAATCCGTGCGAATGGATTCCCAATCCGCACGAACGGATTACTAATCGTGCGACGATTACTCCATTGAATTTTATTTCTTACCTGTCCCTTCCGGGCCTCGTAAAAGGGGGTTTGGGATGTAAATGAAAAAGCATTTGAGCAATTATTTCATTCTATTGTCACTTTCCCGTCAATTTTCAAACATCATGTCTAAAAGATGATCCTGTAATTTCTTAAGTACCAATATTATTTTCTTATTATTTGTTATGCACAATCATTAAATGCTAAGGAATGTTCAGGAATATATTAGGACAAAATAGTTGCCTTATTTGACCCTCCATGTCACCTCCAATAGTTATCATATGTATACCCATTAGTGTGAAAGACCCACTTATTATTTATTTTTTAAGTTCTTTAAAACAGTTTTCTATATATTTAATGAAGAGTTGTACTTTTACAGATTTTATTTGTGTCTCCTCAGCCCTGTAGTGGCTGTCTTCTAAACTTTGCATTACCAGTCAACAATTCTTAATTTGGTAGTTGACAAATGTATTAAGACCTGTCCACCATAAAACTCATATAGCGCCCTCAAGTCACCGGTTTTAAAGTGATATAACCATTGTTCTTAGCGTTTAATTGTATTGGTCAACTATAACCAAATTGTAAATTTAGTATGAAAACTAAATTTCGTCATCGTGATGTCATCCCGGGTTTTCCCTTTACAGTCTCATGAATATTTAATTAGCAAATCCATTTTGAACCATAACTCAAAAGTATACATGTTAGAACAAAATAGTACTGAGAATTCTTATTATTTTTGGACTGCAGCCAAACATCCTCACGAATGAAATGCAAATAAACCACACATTATGAATCGTAACAGCTTTGTGTTCGTCCGAAGGACAAACACCTTAAAAACAAAGGTCAAGATCATTTCATGCAGACTCCTGTACCTTACAACTTATCTGACATTAAATTCACAAACACGACCCACTTTGACCTTTCCTTCAGTCAAACAGGACAAAACAAGACACCCTCAATATCAGTCTCCGTTGAAATAGTTCATGGCATACTCCATTAAGTATCTAAGGTCAAGGTCATTAACTGTAAACAACACAACGTCATTAACGTAACAGCTCTGTGTTCGTCCAAAAGGGCAAACACCTACATGTAAATGTCTAGTTATTATTATTATTATGACGATATTGTCTCTTTAACATCATGGTACAGGAAGCCTCTAGAAGCCCCGCCAGGCCCTCCTACCTGGCCTCTTAATCTGTCTTTTTTGAGTGGTATAATCCTATAACAATATAGTACCTGCCATTGAACCTAACCTGGCCTTCTGGAGGGCTTATGAGTCTATAATCCTGTTACAATATGAACCTAACCTGGGTTTAGCCCATCCAAGTAGAGCTCATTATATTGGCTGTGGTTGTGAACAAAAGACAGCTGAGGAGTCAGTAAATTTAAAGTCTTGCAAGATCTGTTCATAATTAATAAAGGGTATTTTGTGCTCAGCTGAGGATTACCTAGGCCCTCGACCTTGGCAAAAGCCTGGGCCTGGCCGGGCTCCTCAAAGCTTGTCTGTACCATGACTTTGGCCCTCCTCCATAAGACAATCTTTAAGCAAACTAAAATAAACAAAAATATAGTCTCATGTAGCCTCACTGCATTATTTCCATTCTGGACAGAAACTGTTTATGTTCACCTAGACAATCAGATTCCATCGCCCTGTTGAAAGTTTGCTCTGATCATGACGATATTGTCTCTTTAACATCATTGATCTCTTACAGTGATAACTTGCAGTGTATTAACTGCCTCTGAAGGATTGATAATCAGACTAATGGCCATAATAAAGGGTGCATCGTGTACTTTCCGATGATACCGGGTACCAGTTAATGGACAAATCACCACCTCTACATGTTTGTCTACTGGATCCTGGAGTCCATCTCAACCCCACTGTGAAAGTAAGAGATGCCTTTGTAATGTACTGAAGAACATACATGTCAATTTTGTTTCAGAAATTACCCTATTTTCAAATTTGTGTTGAAGTAGGCAATTTTAATATGTAATGTAGTGACTGGTTATTTGTCATGACAAATTACTTGCAATATAAATATTTTCTGTGGCCAATACTGCAGTACAGAATATAGGCCATGATTTAGAAAGAGGCCTTCCAAATTTGTTATTCATTGAAAAACAGGGTGTCAAAATATTCAATATTCTAAATATTCAACTTTCTATACTTTTGCATGGGACCATTTAGCAAACATGGCATACAAAAGACACTCATAACACTATATGCTGCAGTACTGGTTTAAAACAAATTTTCATTAAGAAATGGATTAACATCAGAGGGGATTGGGGAGAGGGTGGATTGCTAACATTGTTCTACCATTGGTTATGCTATTCGCTCAGTGCATGATTGCAATAAACTGGTATTGGTATTGGTATGAAGTTACTAAATCTGCATGAATCTACCAAACTTCTTTCAAATTTATTTCTACCTTCTTCTTTATGAGATGTATAAACTGTCTAAATCCCATTATATAGTTCTGACATGTCCGACCCTAACCGCACCAGTGAACGGTGACTTCAGAGACTCCCCTACAGTGTGGTAGCACTTTGACTCATGGTGCTACTTTGATGTGATACTAGCTAGTATTACAGGCAGCACAGCTAGACGATGTATCGCTCGTCAGAATGAAAACACTGCATTCTGGGATGGAACTACTACTGGATGTGCAAGTAAACCAATTAATGTTAAAATTTTTAAATTTACTGCAAATTATCCCAAATTGAAATTTGTGTTTAAAA
>JAQQFT010000294.1:0-31773 GCA_029582265.1 Zoroaster sp. YZ-2022 | reverse complement strand
AAAAATAAATAAACTGTTAAACTGAAGGTCGACAACCCTCGATTTCCCCCCCAGAGGCCTAAAATCAAAAGTTTCCAAATGAAAATTGTTGAAAAAAGGGAAGTTTGATCAATGACGAGAGACCACGGGATGAACTTTTAAAAATGAGACCTATTTTTTTTTTCGGATCCCATCACAGGACCACATACAAATTGGAACATGGGGTGTTTCAATGGTGCTGAATCTAATTATGATTGTTCCCGAGTCGAAATTGCACATTTTAAAGATATTAACTATTAAATTTAATATTGATTAACCCTATGACGTCATGATGTGGTCACAAATATCAATAACACTAAATAAAAATTTTAAATTTTTCAAAATATCTCATGAACCACAGAAGATTTTTTAACAATCTTTATCATCTTAAAGACCAGTGAACTATGTCACATTTCTTTCCCATACATGACCCCATCTAAGTTTAAGTGAAGAAATTCTGAATCACTATTCTGTAAATATATTTGTACAGCCAAAACATATTGGGGGAGTTCAAAGAACCTTAAACTTAACACATTTTACCTAACATATGTAACCTGTCACCACAAAACCCCGGACGCGATTTTTTTTCTGCAAACGAGTTTGCCATCCCACAATATTTCAGCCAATCAATGGCCGTTCAAGATACGATATTAAAATATGCTATTAGATGCAGGCTTGGCACACTGATCAGTAGGGGCGCGCGCGTTATATTTGATTATTTACAGTATTTGTACATGTAGCGTGTACATAAATGTAATGTAAATGTACAGTGTACAGTATGTATGAACTTTGCAGCTAGATTCATAAGAACTAGTGCGTATTCAACCTTCAAGCAATGTAATCCAAATGAAATGTATGTACATGTAGTTAAATGAATAACTTACATGTATCTACTGATGGAGTTGAAATAACTTAGTGGTCCCCATAGGCTGCATATAGGCTTTCTTTTGGTGGTACTGAGTTGAAATAACGTGGTTTAAAATAATTGTACGTTTTTTATACTGATGCCTCTTTTCAAACCTGCGGGAGAGCTATTCAATTATACGCGGAGCATTGAGCACATCTACACTGTGTAGTAGGTTGTAAAAACGTTAATTACATGGGTAAATGAACTGATTTTCCCAATGTTATTAATTTTAACTTGTTTCAGAGGGTCTAAGATGTTTCATCAAAAAAATTTTTAAATTTTTATGTTTTTTTTAGAAAGTTAATTACTTAATTAACACTAAAAACCTCATTTTCATCAACAAACCAATTTTTAACCCAAAATCTGTACTTTATTCACTCAATAGTGTCCAGTCAAACATACACCATCCTCCCATGTATAAAAACCCCATGGCCCATTCACAAAACCATACTATCGAAAAACATCATCAATCACTCAGATACCCCCATCATCCGACCACCCCCCAACAGCCATCCCCAAATCAACCCCAACATAGACGTTTTTATTGGTCGAAAACATCTGACCTGTCAAATGGCCATCACAGAGCCCTTTGAGATGTCTCCCAGACCGCCTGAGGCATGTTATCATGGTAATCAGCCTGTGTTTACGACCTGGGAACCCCAACGCTAAGCCAGTGTACAAAACTAGGACCCTCAGTATGGCACTGGTGGCTTTAAAGGGGTGAACAAACTTCCCAGTACTTCAAGCTTCTAACACAGTATTTCTAATGGGGATCCAAAGGAATTTTTTCACCTTTAATTAAGGAATATTAGAAAGTTCGTTGACCTACTACACCGTGTAGATGTGCTGTCCACACGGAGGGTTTTAACGCAGAACCATACCCTAAATTCATGGGCACACAATAATGTAATTATATGGGGTGGGGCTAGATGAAAGATATTTAAAGCAAAAAGGACCGTACAAACAAATTGTACAAATCAGATGATTCTATTTTTATAACTTGTTTAAAGTATCAACCATTATATGTTTTTGTCTATAATCTTCAGTATAACAATTTTTTTTCCCAAAAAAATTTGTAAATGAGACAAACTGAATTTCACATAACATAAATACAAACAACCTGAACGTATTTTCACTATTGCTGAAGCTTATAGGCTGGAGTTATGCATCAAGAAATACATTCCTGACAGAATTTGTTTTACTACAGAAAGACTTTCATACAGTTCATGAGTTCAAAGCTAAAATTAAGTCTTAATTGTTAACCGGAAATCCTGGTAAAATTCAAAAACCTTTTTATATATTTTCTGAAAAGTGTCTTTAGACTTCATTGTAACTTTGATTCCAATCACCATAAAAAATGATTCAGACCAAGGTTTGAGGAATAGTGTCTGCTAAAAAGGGGTAATAAATAGTTCATTTTAAGTTGATGACCAGTTGTAACAGTTGTATTTAAAAGAATTGCCAATCATGAAAATTGTTTTGACATTTATTATACTTCATTTATAGTGTTACTTTCCTTCTGTTTTTCTGATTTAGTTAGACGTAGGCCACATTTTATATTGGATGTTGACCTAGAGTTGATTGAAATTTGTGACGGGATTATTTACTTTTCTTCTGATTATTGTTTAATTTTATCATTTACTTAATTGCATTTCCCCACTTTTGTATTGTTGTGATTCAGTTAGATCAGTTTGCTTACACTTTATTGAAAGTAATGAATGGAGGTTTAGAATTCACCATAGTTTCCACTAATCATTTTGTTGTAAACCTTTTTAAAAAAATTTTTCCCGTTTTTTGGAAATTGTAGCTCACCATTGTTCAGTCATGGAGAATTAGAAACCCAAATTCACTGTATCACTGGTTTCAAGTATTCCAGATGTTAGACCATCGGGACTTATGCCTTCAGCTGAGTGAAACGCTGTTTTCTTAATTTCCTAAAAGTTATGGTATTATATTATTAAATTCACTATCGATTTTATCGATATTGTG
This sequence comes from Zoroaster sp. YZ-2022, assembly GCA_029582265.1. Classification (NCBI taxonomy): domain Eukaryota; kingdom Metazoa; phylum Echinodermata; class Asteroidea; order Forcipulatida; family Zoroasteridae; genus Zoroaster; species Zoroaster sp. YZ-2022. The sequence goes on along the minus strand of JAQQFT010000294.1, from coordinate 28,859 downwards.
TTGCAAACGCACAGTGTGTACATGATATTGTCTATTCATGCCGTGTACAGTATAACTGATATTATGTATTACTACAACATGAGCCAAGGTTTTGGCCTTTTGGTTTTGGTTTATTCCAAGTTTCTGGGAGAGTCCTGGTCTGCCTTGGGGCTTTGTTTTGGAGCTCATTGGCATGTTGGCAGCCAAGATTTAATGTTTTGAACAGATAGAATAGGTCATGAATATGTATAGACATCTGATTATTGAAATATCACGGATGGCAATTTGTTTGCAAAAATCGCAACCCGGGCAAAGTCGCAACGATCCATTTCGAGTGAACAGCGTGCAAAGTCATTTCAGGGTGGAATCGTCCATTTTTGGATTTTGGGATGCCCGTATGCTTTATATTCATCTACATTTACTTTAAAAATAAATTAAATCTTTTAAAGAAAAATACTTTTATTTATTGAGCGATTTGTAAACAAGAAGCATGGATTTCGTACAAAACCTTCTTTCTGATTGATTTGTTATTGATTGGGCATTTGAGGGCTTAATCCTCCCGAGGGATTACGGGCCACAAGTTTCTAATCATCAAAAGTTTATGAACTGAGAATATAAAAATACCAAAATTAAAAAATAAATTTCCAATTTTGTCCGGCCTGTGGTTACAGGTCAATAGTCCAGGTAACGCGACGTCATGGTGAGGTCATCTAATGAATTATTACGTAATTAATTATAATTAAAAGAATAAATTTATATCTCGTGCCACAATAGATCATTTCTTGATTGCTTCATAATCATACAGAACATGGAGACTGACATTTGATAAAAGACATGACCCTATTGACCCTTACTTCCGGTCCAAACTGAAGTTCAGTTTAAAAGCTCTTTATAAATTGACGCAAATTTGAAAGGGTATTAAAAACACATTCTGGTTATATCTGGGGATCTGCTCTTTCAAAACATATTTGACGCCATGCTTAACAGCGCCCCAGGGGAAGGTTTTAAAGTCACTTTTTAGTTGAGAAAACAAACAGAATTTTCCCAAAATTTGCACAATTGACACCCCTATTAGAGGAAACATTTTGTAAGTATGAAGACTCATATTGAACGAAACTTGGGTTGATAAATTTAAAATTGTATGATGACTGAACCGAAGAATTTTTCATTATAGCACATTATATGTTATTTTAATTTATGAAAAAATCATTCTCCGGAAGTAACTTTAACCTTTAGGTGAGACGTCATCACATATGATGCTAATTAAAATCCTGAGTTTGTTTCCAAAACCATACAGTTTATTTTATTATTATTATTTTTTGAGTTTATTTATTTATTTATTGTTTTATACTTAAAAAGGAAGGTACAACTCTGGTTATTACAGTATTTTCAAATTAATAAATTTTTTAAAACTCAATAGTGTTTACATGTTGATAATGATTAGTGTTTTTTCCCTTTAAACATTAAAAGAAGAAAAGTATAAACATGTACTATTGTTTTAAGATTTGAAGGTTTGCCAGGAAGAACAATAAACTGAAAGGTTTGGGGGACACCATGTGATGAGTAAATCTCTTTTAAGGGTCTAGAACGGGTTTATCTACGTTGGGCAGTATGCTCTGTCCGTCGTCAGGAGAATGCTGGATTCCAACTGGGCCTGTGCTTAAAAAAGGGGAGTGCAGTGAGCCTATGCACCTTTAGTTATTATTTTTTGTTTCAAAAACGAGAATACCTATTGTGAACAAGTGTCCTGATATATTTATTTAAAAAAATGAATGAAATTATCGCAGTTCCCAAAACACCCCCGTTGTAATTTTCCCAAATATTTAATTTTTTATTTTTTTTAAAATTGTATATATTTTTTTTTGTTCACAGCCGTTTTTGCCATTTAAACGACGGCTTTAAAAGGGGGCCCTGGCCCAGTTATACGGCCGACTGGCCTTGCCCAGGGGGGAGATCAACGGTGCCCTTTATGACAAAGGTAAAAGGATCCAATATAGCGGCATTTATAAATAAAGGAATAAAAATTTTTGGGGTTTCTTTTGGGAGTTTGATGACCCGTTTGGGTGGTTCACCCCCCAAAAACAGATCATTGTCCGTTAAAGCCCAAACCGTCAAACTTTCCTTTTTAAAATTCCCGATAAATTTTCTGTTTTCAAAAGGAAAAACGTAAGTTTTTGTTGAATAAAACCAAATAGAAAAAATTAGAACACAGCCCTTTCAAAGAACAGGGAGGCGGGGAAAAAACAATTTCGTCACCTGTTTGGGTTCAAAATTAGAACAGTTGGAGCCCCAGCTGTCACATATGTTTTGATTTTAAAAACCATGTCTTACCATCAGTTATATCGATATAAAGATATACCCGGTCTTTTTGTTTGGGGACGCATGAAAACAAATAATTTGAATTTTAAAATTTGGAAGCCATTTGCAGCTTTTAACAACCATCGACGTCTATGGCATAACCCTAAATTTTTAATCCAAAATAAAAGGGGCCACCCTATTAATAAAGAGAATCTCGTTTCGGGCAAAAATTTAAAAGATTTACCTGAAATTATTTCTCTATTATTTAATAGAGATATCTCTATTAATAATATAGATATTCTATTAATTCATTTAATAGAGATATTTTTGGTTTTAAGGGAGATATTCATTATTAAAGAGATACTCAACGGGGTTTGAGATTAAAGGTTGTTAAAGAGATTTTCCCCTTTGTTAATAAAATTTTCTAAATTAATAAATATTTTTAAAAATAAGATATCTAAAATTAAAATAAAATATTTTTATTAATAAAAAGTTTTCTTCCGTTTCCGGTTCTTCGCCGTGTCAAGGGAGGTCAATGAATTTTAAGACCTTTTTTTCCCTAAAGTTGGGGTCGCAATTTTTCCCAATACGTTTTAGGTGAAAATTTTCAAGCATTATCTACTTTGGTCCATTTTTAGAATTTTATTATTTTTTAGAATTTATATGTTAAAAATTTGGGGGTTCCCCTTTTGTTATAGTCAAAAAACCACCTTTTTAATATTAAAAAAGGGGGTGATCGTATGCATTGGGGGAACCAGACATTTTGTTTAAAAGGGGGCAAAAATTGGCGGGGGGTATTTATGACCAACCTTTCACAGTACTTTTGGATCTCAGGGGACAAGGGGGAAGGGGGTGGTTCTGAGGGGTGAGGGCCCCGCCTCCCCCCCGCCATGCCCCCAAGGCCTTTAATTTGCCCCAAGGGGAAATTTTTTTTTTTTGGAAAAAGGACTATTATTTTTTCCATGAATAAAAAAAGGAAATACAAAATTTAAAACCCAAAGAAAAAAACGATGAAGTACAAAAGGGTTGGGGAAAAAATTTTTATTTTAAAGAATTTTTAAATTATTTAGGGGGAAATTTTTTTCCAGTTTGGGTTGGGTTCACCCTCCCCCAAACCGACCAAAAATATGGAGGGGGGGCCTTGATGGTAAATTTGTTTCATTTTAAAAAAATCAACCCCTTTTTTCAAATTAAGGTCATGTTAAATTGCCCTTTCATTCCTATATAATAAAAAAAACCCTTTTAAAACGTGGTATCATTTTAAAAAATGCAGAGAAAAATTTCGTTTTGTAAAGTTTAAAAACAGATCAATTATTAGGGAGCTGCAGGATTGACCTGACGGGAAACATAAAGGGGGATGGGGGGCAAATTTTTTTATTTTTTTAAGGGATTTAGACACCCCATCCAGATTTATAGCTATTTTTTTTTTGCCCCAAAATTATTTTCCCACTTTTAAAAAATTTCCATACACCTGCCCCATATTTAAAAACCTGTAATGATCAGAGGAGGTGGAAGGCTTTTTTATTTTTTATGGGGTTTTTTAGTTGATTCATATTTTTTTTGGAGGCAAAATTTTTTGTTTAAAAAAAAAAAACTAAAAAGGGGGGAAACATAACCCACTTTATTTGCCCTAAAAATTTATTTTTTCAAAAAAAGGGCATTTTAACAAAACCCAAAAATAACCAAACCCCGTCAGAATGTTATCTTTTTAAGGCGATAGAGAAAATTTATAAAGAGATTCTATTAACAATAAAATATCTTTTTAAATGGATTAAATGTTAAAATTCCCCAGACGTCCGTTATCACATTTCTTTTTGAAATCCCCAAAGGGCCATTGAGAGGGGCTTTGAAGTATCGCCCCCCTTATCTTTCCCCCCCATTTGGGTTGCCCCGGAACTTTTGGAAATCTTTTCTTGCCATTTTCCATCATAATAAACCGATGAAGAAGTGTTTTTAAACATTCGTAAAATGAAAAGGGTTTTTCCGGGTTAAAAATACTGATAGCCCCAAAACCCCTTTTAAATTAATGCGACCCCGGAATTGAAAACATTTGGAATTCGCTTTCTGTTTCCCACCAGTAAAAAAAGCCCCTTCCTTTGTACCCAGTTTCAAAAAATAATAATGTTTTCATTTTTCCACATTATCGGGACAACGTGATGAGGTTGCAATTTTGATGGTACTTGGGAAACGGCAAAAAGTCCAACTACTCGGTACCCCCAAAAAATCTCCCGGTATTTAGTTGCCTTTTGGAAAACCCAAACATCTTATTTTCCCACCATAAATTGTTACTAGAGAGGGGTCAATATAGGGGTTTTAAAAACCCAAAGTCAGAAAGAAACAGGGAACCCGAAGTTTTTTTGTGGTATAACCAACAAAAAATTTTCCGGTTGAAAACAAAAATGGTTATATCTAATTCATTCCCCATTCCCCCGAGTAGTTTTTTGGAACGTCTTGAAAAGAAAAAGGTACGAAAAAGGTTGTTTGATAAATGTTAAAACATTTTTCAAGATATTTTTTAAAACCAATTTGTTCTATTTTTTTTTTTAAACGGAACGGGAAAGTGATAAATAAGTGGGCCCAAAAAGTTCAATAAAAGTATGGTGGCAAATTAGAGGCCCCAAAATTAAAATTATCCCCCCGGAAAATTTAAATGACTTTTCAAAAAATACTATGAGAAGTATGATGGGTCCAATTTTAAACCCAAACCCGGGTAGGGAGGAAGAAATTTTCCCCATGACATTTAAAAAATAATATTCCAGAAGCCCGTCCGATCACGCGGGAAATTTTTTTGATTTTTTCCTAACTATTTTTTTGGGCCCCCCACGAAAAAAAAAAAACAATGATAGGGGGTTTTTATGGTTGCTATGGAAAACCGTTTTTTTTGGGGAATGCCAAAACTGAATTTCCCCCTTTTTGTTAAAAAATACTGATTTTTACTTGGGTTTGGGGGTTTTTGGGTTTAAATTTTTAAACCTGAACGGGACAATATTGACATGTGACCATTTCCCTTTTAGATGGGAAATAATAGGGGCCAACCCTGGGGGGACATCGTTAAACCTTTTAATTCTTTTAAACAATTGTTGTTTACACTAGGGAAAACCCAAAACCAGCCATTTTGGGATAAGTTCTCTGTTGATTAAGTCCCCATAAAATGGTAAAAAAAAAACCGGGGGGTAAAACCAAATTAACCGGGTATGCACCCTTTAAAGGCACCCCCCCTGCCCAGCAGAAAAAACCCCATTGAAACGGGGTTGAACCCATTGATGTTACCCCCAACCCCAAATTTAAATTCCCTATCCTTTTCCCCTGGTTTTTTTTTTGACATTCCAGCAACCGGGAGATGTTTTTTTTGGGAGGTCGGGTTTTGGAAGAATGGCCAGACAAAAGAACTTTGGGCCTTTTGTAGAAAAAAGAGTGAAAAAAATGAAAAAGGGTTTTTGGGGAAAATTTTTTAAGGATTGAAATGGAAACCTAAAAAACCTTTATATTTTTAAATTGTTTTTTTGGGTCGAGGGATTTAAAGTCTGGTTACCCCTTTGGAGAAGGGATTTTTTCCCTTATATGAAGTTTTAAAATTTATTCATTTTAAACAAATGATTTAGTGCCCTTGTATGGTTTTATATTGCCCCAAAAAAGTAGTGTTTAAATGAATTAATTTATATTTTAAAATTTTTTAAATTTTTTTTGTTTTAATGTGTGATTTATGTCATCAGAGTACCATGGATATTTTATATCGGGCCTTTTTTGGGTTTTTTTAAAAAAAAAAACCCAATTTTTTGGGGTCAAAAATTTAAAAGTCATTTTTTAAAAATTTTGACCCAAAATATTGCTTTAGGCCCTAGGGGAAATTTTAAATGTTGTCACATTGTTGCATGAAATTGAAGACAACATATATCCCAAAAATTTTCTGGCCAATGGGGTAAAAAATAAAAGTTAGGGGGAAAAAATACTTTTTTTACCAAAAAAAATTACCAAAAGGAAAGCCACCCAACGGTAAATTTAGGGGTTTTAAAGCTCATTGGTAGATCCCCCAAAACCCGGGAAATCCACAAAGTTTCATTAAAACTACTGTTGAATTAAAAAATAGGGGGGGGGGGCACAATGAGCCCTCCCCAGGTCTAAAAGGAAAAAAATCCCAAGGCTTAAAGGTTAATTTTTTTGGGGAAACCAAATAAATCAATTCTGAAAACAGAAACCCCCTTTTTTAAAAATTTTTTGTTTGTTTTTAAAACAAACCAAAAAATAAATAAAACGGCCACCAAATAAGGGAAAACCCCAGAACAGGCTTATCCCAATTTTGGGGTTTTTTCTATTAAAGGGATGGCCCTTTTGGCCATGGCTTAAAGGGTTGGGGTATTTTGGGGTACAGCCTCACTTAGGGCGTTTTTGGGGGGGCCTTTTCTGCTTTTCCCCTTTTTCAGGTGAGTTAACAAATTAAAATAGTTTTTGAGAAAAAATTTTTGATTGATTGAGGAGAGATTTTAAACCCCAGGGCCCCAAAATTTAAAAGGTTTTAAATGAGAAAAACTCAGCACACACCCTTTTCTCCCCTGAGTAAGAGGGTGCCTTTTTGTAAAATCCCTTTTCCATAAATTATTCCCCAACCACAGGAATATGATATATAAAAATATATAAAAATGCATCTGATCGGGGTTTGATCCCGGGCCACTGGCAGATATGGTCGGCCTCGCCCGGGGCCCTCCCATAGAGCAAAAATATTTGGGAATGGACCGCCCACCAACATAGGGGTTTGGTTAAAAAATTAGAGCCCCAAAGGGGTATTCGAGAGGTCGGGTTCACGAACAACGGAGAACGACACCATTTTAAAATACTTTTAAATTTAAAAAACCATCCAGCAAGTTTTTTTGGGGAAAAAGAAGGGGGCCCCCCAAAAAGAAAGGACTGACTTTTGATGATTTTTTATTTTTAAAAGTTTCACAGGAGTTAGAGTGTGCGAACCATTTCCGGAATCTTGCCCATTGGGGCCCGTTTTTTATCCCCCATTTCACCAAAACAGCAGCGAAAAACCCGGCGGAAAAAACCCAATTTTTTTGTGTTGGATCAGGCGCGGGGGGCACTTTAAAAAAAATTGGGTTAAAAAAAAAAGGGACCATTTCCCTTTTTAAAATCGGTAGCCCGGGGATGAGCAAGTTTAGTCGGGTTTCCCCCGTTTCCCCCACGTCTAAAAATTTGTTCCGTTTCGTCTGAAAAATTCCCCGGGGAAATTAAACCCGATGTCAATTTACTGTTAAATTTTTACCCCAGTAGCATTGGCCCGCAAGGATGAGTCTTGCAGCTGATCCCATGGTTTTAAAAAGGGAAAAACAGTATGAAACCCCTTTTCAAAAATTTAAGGGTGTTCAAGATGTAAATTAAAAAATTTTTGAAATTTTTTTAAAAAACGATCATTTAAATGGTACAAACAGGAATTTCCCTTGTGGTTTTTGGGAAATATGTTTTTTTTAAATATTAAATTTTGACCCTGTTTGGAAAAAGGGTTAAATTAAAATTTTTTTAAAATATTTTTCGACAATTCAACTAAAAAATGATGAAAACAAATGTCAATTTAATTTTTGGGTTGTTGAGTTTGTTTTTTGGGTTAAATTTTAAAATTTTGATTTCCGGGTTTGGAAAAAGTAAATAAATTTCCCCTTTTTGTAAATATTTTTGGGAAATTAAAATCTGAAAATGGGTAAAAAAATTGTGAATTTCCCTTTTGGGTTTTGAGATATGTTTTTTGTTAAATTTTAAAAATTTAATTTTTTAAAAAGAAGGCCCCAAATTTTAAAAAATTTTTTAAAATATTTTGAAATTAAGGATCTTTTAAATTAAAAATTGTAAATTTACCTTGTGGTTTTAATATGTTTTTTTTTTTTATTTTAAAATTTTAATTGGGTTTGAAAGGGGAATTAAAAGGGGCATCAAAACCCCGTGTTTTTTCTCCCTTGTTGTTTTAAGTACCAAGTTTAAAATTTCATAAATAAAATTTGTGTTTTTTAAAGGACATTGGGGAGAAGAAGTAAACAAAATTAACCAGACGGCAGTTTTTTGGATAATACAAAAAATGGGTGTTTTAGTTTTTTTTGGGCAGTGATGGGCCCGTCAAATTTTTTTAAAAGAAACTTTGTATTATTTTTTTTTTAAATTTTAAACCTTAAATTTCCCTTTTTGTTTTAAGATGTTTTTTTTAATATTAAATTTTGACTCAAAAGGGAATGGTAAATTTAAATTTTTAAAAATTTTTTCGACAATTACCCCCCCATAATGGTAAAAAAAGGGAATTTCCCCCTTTTTGTGGTTGTTGAGTTTGTTTTTTTAAATATTAAATTTTGGGATTTTGGAACAGGAAGAAGGTAAAAATTGGGGTCACCTTTGAGTAAATTTTTTTTTGAAAATTTGATTTAAATGGCAAAAAATTTTGGAATTTACCTCTTTAATTGGGGTTGTTGAGTTTGTTTTTTTTAAATTTTAAAAATTTTGCCCTTTTTTGACAAAGTAATAAAAGGGGGTCCCCTTTTTGAGTAAAATTATTTTGAAAAAGATCTGAAATGGTAAAAAAAATTGTAAAATTTCCCCTTGTGGTTTTTGGGAGATATATTTTTTAAATATTAAATTTTCCCCTTGGTTTTGGCGGGAATTTAAAGGTCAAGGGGGTCACCACAACTCGTGTTTCAATTGTAAATTTCGGAAATGCTTTTCAAGTTCAGGGGAAGTCGGGATTTTTTTAAACCGGGACAGTTATTAGGGAAGAAAAAAAAAGAAAAAAATAGGTGTTCGCGTTACCAAACCCCCTAATTAGAGATTTGGATTTTGTCTTGACACAAACCTGGGTGTCCGGGGGGGTGTAAGGTAAAATTTAACTTTGTTTAAATATTTTGTGAAAAATTAAGATCTGTACAATGGTGAAATTTTTTTTAATTTACCTCTTGTGGTTGCTGAGAATGATTTTTTTTAAATAAAACTTGTTTTGGGTTTTGGGACAGGACATAAAGGTCAAATTTCCCCTTTTGTAAATATTTTTAAAAACGACCGGCCAATGGTGGAGGAATTGGGACTCCCCTTTTTTGGGTTGTTGAATTTTTTTTAAAATTTTAAAACCTTTTGCCCGGTTTGACAGGAAGTAAGGTCAAAAGGGGGCCCTTTTGTAAATATTTTTGAAAACCACAACCATAAAATGGGGGAAAAATTTAAATTTTACCTTTTGGGGGTTGTTGGAAAATTTTTTTAAATTTTAAAAAACTTCCCAAGCCAAAGGGTATTTATTTTGGTATTAAGTTTTGTAAAAAAAAATTTAATTTTTACTTAATAAAACCTTATTTTCAGGTTATGTTTATAAAAAAAAATAATAAATTGACAAGGGATAGTGAAATTGTAATCAAGCATCTCCTTTTTGGGACATGTTTTATAAACTGTCTTTTTTCACCTATACCGCAAAAAATTTAAAAACATTTTTTAAAAAATTTTGAAAAAATTATACATTGATTTTTAATTTTTCAAGGTTGAAACATGATTGGCAAAATGTTGTAAAGATCAGATGCCTTTTTTACATAAATTGTTAGACATTGAAAAATCAAAGATTTTTGTATGGTGCTTGTAAACTAAAAAGAAAATGAAATACATATTTTTTTTAAACTTTTGGGGTTTCCAAAAATCAATTTTTGGGGTTAAAACCCCTTCCCCCCCCCACAATTAAAACCACTTTTTTGGGACCTGTTTAACCTAATTGAAAAACAATTTTAGAAATAAAAGTGCATGGTTTTCACATGTAACGAAATAATTTCATTTAAATGAACCCAACCATGATCCTTTGTTGATAAAAAAACAGAATCAACCTGCATTTATAATAAAAACGCTCGGTTGTAATGATTTGGGACAGTTCAAAAAGGGGGATATTGGGGGTTGCCTTTGGGAATCGGAAATTTTATAAAAAAATGTCTGCCCCCCCCCAAGTTTTTTAAAGGGAAACCGCCATTGATGAACCAAAAATTTCGTGGTTTTTTTCAAAAAATTTTGGTCTATCATTGCAGCACTAAAACCCAAAAACCCGGGGAAAGGGGGGGCAAACAAGCAAAAAGAAAAGGGGGCCCCCAAATTCCCCAATTTCCATTGACGAGACAAAAGTTTTTATGTCGAAAATCACACCCAGCAAAAATTTTTATGGAAGGTAAGATTTTTCCCTTTAAAAAAAAAAAAAAGATTTAAGATTAAAAATAGGAAAAGGGTTTTGGATTTAAATAAATGTTGTTTAACTGACATATTGGAAAGGTGGTTACCAGTTTCCCCCTTTTTGGGTTTTGGGAAAGCATCCCCATAGCAAAAAAAAAACAAATTATACAAAACCCTTTAATTTTTTTGTAAAAAACCATTAAAACAAAAAATGAATGTTAAATTTTGGTATGAAGCCCCCTTCTAAAACGATCTGTTAACATAAGACTTTAAAACCCATACCAAGATTGTTGATGATCGGAACAGTTCGATACTGCTTTTGGGAGGGGGTGTCAACGCCGTTAGAATTTTTTTGGGGGAACTCAGTCTGAGCCATGATACACGGAGTCAACAGGGCTGTAAAAAAAAAAGAAGAAATGAAGACATGAAAAAAGATTTAAAATTTTTGGAGAAGTTTTTAATTTTATGTGAAGGGAGGAAAATAATATGTCACAGTGAACATGTTTAAAAAAAATAAAAGGAAGGTTTTAAAAGACCAAGAAAAAAGGTAATTTGGGAAAATTTTGGGAGAAGTTCTAATTTAGGGGAAGGGGGGGAAAATAGTGTAAAAATTTTAGAGAAGGGGACCATTGAAATTAAAAAGGGCTTTGGGTTTTTTTAAAAATTCAAAAAAAACTTGACAATGTGTAAAAAAAGAAATGTTCTGCACAAAACCTCATAAAAAGAAAAAAGGTTTTTAAAGGAAATTGCAAAATTTTAAAAACTCATAAATTTCATGTGATTGGGGATGGGGAAAAGGATGTCTGAGAGTGGCCCCGGGAGGGGCCCCATAAGTACATGTACTGTGCCATAATATTGGGGAAAAATAATTGTTCATGTTTTTATTTGTTTTCTGAGGGGGTTAAAAATTAAGGAAAAGTGGGTAAACAACGTTAAGGCCTTTTTTAAATTTTTAAAAAAACCGAAGATTTTGGAGAAAAAAAAAATTAAAAAATATATGGCATAAAATTTCATTGAAAAATTTGCTAAAACCCTTAAAACTAAATTTTTCCCTATCCTTATTTATATTCTAATTTTTTTTTGGGGTTATCTTTTCTATTTTTTTAAATTGTTTACTGTCCAAGGAAAAAATTAACCTAAAACGTTAGTCATGTTAGAAACGGGGCAAATGAAAAGACGAATAGACAGCTTAAAAATGGTTTTTTGTAAAAAACACGAAGATAAAAAAGGGAAACCTTTTAAAAAAGTAGTTTCAAGATACTTACCTTCATTACAATAAGAACCGACACCCTTAAACAAACACCGGGTTGAAATAGCACCTGCTTTAAAACGCAAAAGACAAGTATAGCCCAAAAATGCATATACCCTATTTTATGAAACCCATGCCCAAAAAAAAGGGGTTGACATAGTAACTGTACCCCATGCAAATTTAGTTTTCTACTTCCCAAAAACCCCAATTTTCCCTGTTTTTTAAAAATTTTTGCTTTGTACCTATCGAATTCAAACCCCTTTTTTCATTTCCAGCACTGACCTCGTCACGAAAGACCAAACAATACACGTTTGCGGTGGTAAGACGCCCCTCCCGGGCCTCCAGTGGGGGGTCTTTTTGGTTTTTCACCTGGAATTCATAAAGTAACTCCCAAAGGGGTTTGTAAAACCATAATGAATATTCAAACAAATTTTTAAAATAAAATTTTTAAAAATTTTCCCGGTCCCTTTTTGGTAATATTTAAGCCCCCGGGAAGAACCGACTGCATTCTAATGAAAAAGTTGTGCGCCGCGTGCAATCTTTACGGAAATTGATCTTGATTACAACCGACGAGGAGGTCCCCGGGTTCACTGCGTGATCATTAAATGAATATTCATTACTTCCCAAACCACCGGGGTTGAAATTTAAGGTTTTGGAAAAAGGATGATGTCTTTAAGCCCCCAAAGTTTGTCACCGACCCCGTGTTTATTTATTGAAATGTTTATGACCGTGTCCCGTTGGCGATCCTTTTACAGTCAAGGAAATTTTCCAAAATGGCATTAATGAAAAAAGGTCGATTAAAGATGAAGTTCATTGAACCAAAAATATCGTGTACAACGATATTTGGTTCAAGGCCCCCAATGTACAATCGATATCGATGTTTGCGTGAAAAGGTTGGCCCGGGACTAGCTTTCAAAATAGTTTTGCGGGGGCCAGACGAATTTTTGATTTTTTCTAAATATATATGAAACGTTTTAAATATTTTCCCTTTTAGCGTAATTCGACACCTGATGACGCCCCGCGACGTCAAAAATTTTTTCCCAAAATCTTTTGTTCTGTCTTGTTAAGTTTGAAGGTTAAATGCTCAGAAAGGATCCCTTTTTGGCCGGACAGTCCCCAAATGAGAAAAAGAAGAAAAAAAAATTTAAAAAAAGAGTTTAATGTTTTAAACAAAACACGGTGTTGGGGAGCCAATTTCCCTTCAATCAAATTATCACCGATGAAAAATAATATTGTGGGGTTTATCTTTTATAATAACAATATAAATTTTTATTTAAATTTTTTATGTTAGATGGGGAACTTCCTTTTTGGGACAGGAAGTAAAGGTAAATTTTGGTTTTGAAATATATAGGGACCCGGATTATAAAAAATAACAAATTTGTCAATTTTACATAAAATTTGGGTTATGAGATATGCCCTTTTAAAATTTTAAAAATGTTACTTTACAAATTTGGGAAAATTTTTTTCAAGCATTTTTTAAACTCATTTCCAAAAATTTTACAAGCTAAAATGGGAATTTCAATTGTTTGTTTTTTTTTTTTAATGGGTATTTGTTTTTTAGATTTTGGGTGTTGAATTTGGGAAAAGTTGTGAGTTTTTAAAAAATTAGAAATTAAGGGGATTTGGAACAAATGTTTTTATTTTAAATATTGACACTAGCCCAAAAATGCTTTTAAAAAAACTTTGTGATAAACCAACATTAAAATTCAAACCAAATAAATGGGCACTAACTAAAATTCATTTAAATGCCACCCACAGTTTTAAGCTTTTTTTTTCCAAAGATTTAAACCCCCATCAACCCCCGGGAATCCCAAAAACTATGGGAAAACCCGGGAGGTCATTAAAAAAGGCTTTTAAAAGACAACAAACACACACCCCTGAGATACCCCAAGGGACCTCAGAGAAAACCCAGTTGGGACCACCATACAGCGTACCCAAGCCCTTAAACCCAACCTGGAAACCACTAAAACCCCTGGGGGGAATTTATTAAAAAAACTTTTAAAATGTTGACAAAAAAAAGTTACCAAATGTGTAAATATGCTTAAACAAACAGCATATCAAAAGAACAATCAAATGAAAAACCCATGCCCGGGGCCCAAATGGGAGGGCGGGGTGGTCGGGACTAGCCTGAGGGAGATCCCCACCATTAAACTTGAAAATGTAAATAACGGTAAAAAAATTCCAAAATTAAATTTTTAAATTCTAGACTGCAGTAACTGTTAATTGCCAGAACTGTTACCAAAAGGGAAGTTAAGGGCCTTCCCCGCCCAAAACTACCAAACTAACACAAATCCCAACTGGTGGTAAAAAGGGGGGCTGAGGGGAAAATAAAACCAAACAACCCAAAACCCCGGGACTTTTTAAATAAACAACGAACTGTGACAAGAACCCCCAAACCCCAAATTGGTTGCTTGACAAAGCGCCCAACTTTACAGCGCGAAAACCCGATTGGCAAAAAACCCAAAAGTTTGCCCCCAAAAACAAGCTATTGGTGGAAAAAAAGGGGGAAATTTCCCCGCCCTACGCCCCTGATTGGCCCCCTGACCCAAACCCCAAATAAAAAGGACTTGACGGGGAAATACCCCTTTCCCCGTAAAAAAAATCAAATAGTTAATTAATTTTGCCAGTGGACTAAAAAAATAGAAATTTTTTAAAAAAAAGGAACCACCCCCCTTAAATATTTTCCCCAAACATTGTCACTTGTTAATTTTGAGATTTTTGGAGGGGGTAAAATTTTTATTTAAATGTCATACTCATATCTGTCTTTTTACCCCCATTTCAGTCGGGCAGTCTTTATGAACATAACTTTCAGGTCCCGAAAAAAAAAAACCCTTTTATTTTCAAAAAAACATCAAAAATTAAACCCTCCATGAAATTTTAATTTACATTATGTTACGTTTTTGAAAAAAAGTTGTTTCCCCCCCAGCAAGTTCACCCAAAAATTTCTTTTGGGTTAAAACCCAAAAACCCAAGGACTGATATTAGGCCTAGGTGAGTAAAAGAAAATATTTTCAAGTATTTTGAATCATAACAATGATGAAATTGATGAAAGTGTTTAGCCCAAAAGGCCCAAAAAATAAGACAGCAGAGCCCAGAGGGAAAACCGGGCCCTTAGGAAATAATTAATTTGAACGTAAGTGCACTGTTTTGGGACAGGTTTAGTTCAATGTTTGAAATGAAATGCAAAATCTTTTTATCATTAAATCCTTTTTTACACAGAAACCCGCGCAATAGTAATACGGCTTTTGGGTTCAGTTTTTCCTACACCAAATATTACAATTGTTCAAACCCCTTTACTCGATGCTGTTTTGGTTAAAAAAGTAATTTTATTTACTGAATTCCCAAAATTTTCTTTAATCAACATCGGCCCAAAGCTACATTTACATTTATGATAAAATAGAAATTATCCTGAGGTGCCGGGGGGGTGGCAAGCATACGAATTTAACAGTGCAGGACGTAAATTTACGGAAAAGATAAACCTGAAAAGGGTTTTTAAATCATGCAGTGCCACACACCACCACAAAACAGGGAATATAAAGCATAAAGATTGTCAAAAAAAGAAAAACTTTTTTTCATTTAAAGTACATATATGTATACAAAACATGGGGTGACCCCCGTGTATTATTTGGTTTTTTATTGTTACATCAAATCCTAAAATCTTTTCATTGGTCAAAACAGTTCGGAAAATTTTTTTAATTTTTTGGGGCCAAGATTAAAAATGAAATAAAAAAAAAGGGGAAAGTTCAACAGGTTTTTACTAACACACATCCTTTAAAAAAATAAACAAAAACTGTTACATGTTTTTTCCGTTTTTTACAACGATTCCTCTTTTCTAACATGAAAACCAAAACATTTCAGGGTGATTGATTTATAAGGTTTTTTGATTTACTATTGTTGTAACTTCCCCTTTTCAGCAATTTCATGGTACAAAATTTTTCACATTCCAAAAAGTTTGCTAATTTAAAAAAAATAAAAATATTCGTAAAATCTGTTCATTTTAACCCCTTGCCGGACTGTTTCCGACATGACATAACCTTTCCTTTGCAAAAAATTCCCCACTGTATTAATGTTCCCCCTACAGTGATCAAAATGGCAAAAAGAATTGAGGGCGTTCCATCTAGGAAGATCAATGTAAAAAAAAATTAAACTCAAAATAAGATGTTTTTTTTTGTTGTATTCAAAACCCTTTCATGATTTTCATTTATCACAAATTTTTAAAAATACTTTAAAAGATATTCGTTAAATTTAATTTATTACGTAAGATTTAGATGGGCACCATGGAAAAATTTCATTGAGTAGTAACCCGGGGGACGACGAGCATACCATCGAAATGTCGTTGTAACCTCCAGTTTTTTTTCAGAACCACCAAACCCCAAAAGTATTTTAAATGGTGTCACCGCAATTAGTCTTTTTCCATGGGGGAAGGGAAAATTTTCACCATGCAAAGCTACAAGTTTTCCCCAAATTTGGGTTGTTGTTGTAAATATTATTAGTGTCAACCAAAATTATTTAAAGGTACTCTTTTCATAAACCTGGGCATGTCGAGAATATTTGGGCATACATAATTTATAAAAACCGCCCGTATTAACCCGGGATGACATTATAGACATGTTTTTTAAAGTTTTCAGGCCTTTAAAAAATTGTTGTTCATCATTCGAATTTTTTGTTTGTTTAAAAATTTAAACAATTATTTTTAATTTTCCAGAGCTTTAAAATTAGATATTACACCGATTACATCCAATTGATAACACGTTAACGTTAGCATATTTTTTTAAATTTAACTAATTGGCCCCATGCCCAGGCTTCACCCCCTAACGTTAAGGGCCATATTACCCAATTTTTTCAAAAGAGTTATGGGGGAAAACCACGTGATTATTTTTTTCATAAAAATTACCCGCTAAATTAGTCCCAAGTTTTTAAAATAATAGTACCCCTTCCCCTGGGGCCCCTACCGTACACATTAATTGGGCTGCACTATCATCAACCCATTTTGCATACTTTTATGCATCAACCCCAACCTTTCAACACATTTAATGTTTTAGCCCGGGTTTAAAAAGCTTATTTTTTTTAAACAAAGATTCCGTAAATTTGTCATTGCTCAGACTTACCTCCAATTATTTCATAATAATGTCTTTTTTAACGATGAAAATTTCCCCTGGGATAGGAAAAATTTAGAATTTTAAAGGGAAAAACCGCTTTTTGGAAGGTTTTCCCAAAGGGCCGATAAACCCCAAAAATGTGCAGTTAAAAAGATTCAACGACCTCGAAAAGAGCCATTTTGACCTTTTTCAGAATAAAAGATTATGCTGAAAAAAAAAGAAACCCAAAAAAAGGGTTTGAGCCCAAAACCCTAAATACATTATGCGAAACGAATTGACGAAACACAATTTTTTAGGGGTCAGATAGCCGGGTCAATTACAAATTTGGGAAAAGTTAACGCCCAATTTAAAAGACATTGATGAGCACGACCCGCGCTAAACTAGACTTCCCCCCAACAGAGGGGCGCACTTTTAGGTTGAAATTTTTTGGGTTTAAAAAAAAATGTGTCCCCAAGGTTTTTGGTTACAATGGTCTACATGTACAATCGATATCGACGCTTTTTAAAGGGGCCCCTAGTTCCCGCTTCTTTGAATAGCCTTGCGGCGCTATACGATCTTTGACTTTCTTGCAACGATAAGAAACGTTTGAAATATTTTTTCTTTTTTTGCGAAATACCCCGATGACGAACCAGACCCAGGCGGTTTCTGCGTTTTTTATGTTCTGTTCATTTTTAAGTTTGAAGGCTGTAAATGCTCAGTAAGGATGCTCGTTGCCGGACAGTCGCCACTGAGAAAAAAAAGTAAAAAAAAAAAAACAGTACAAAAAACAAAGGGGTTCGCGCTATTTCAAATCTTTAATTTGGGGATTTTGGTTTTTGACACAAACCTAGGTGTTCGGGGGGATGGGGTCAAATTGGAACTTTTTTTAATATTTGTGACAGTTAACGATTTTGGCAAGGGCAAAAAACCCCCTTTTCTGAGATATGATTTTAAATATTAAACTTTTACTCCGGGGGAAAAGGGAAAAAGGGAAATTGGGGTCATCTTTTTTTAAAAAAATTTTGCAATTTGGGTCTGTAAAAAAATTTGGAAAATTTTCCCCGGGGTTTTTGGGATATGATTTTTTAAAAAATTAAACCTGACTTCCGGGTTTTAAAGGAAGTGGACCAAACATCATTTTTTAAAAAATATTTTGACAATAGGGCCCCCCAAAAGGACAAAAATTTTGAATTTACCCCCTTTTTGGGTTTTTGAAGAAAAAAATTTTTAAAAAGTAATCAAAATTAAAAAAATTTTTTAAAAAATTTTGACAATTAACGGTTTTTTACAAAAAGGAAAAATTTAATTTAATTTATTTGGTTTTTGAGAATTTATTTTTAAAATTTAAAATTTAATTTTTTTTTGACAGGGGAATTTTAGGGCAAATTTACCTTTTGGGAAATATTTTCGACAATTTAAAATTTTAAAAAAGGGAAAAGTCAATTTTTCCCTTGTGGTTGTTGGGGAAAGATTTGTTTAATTAAAACTTTAATTTAGTTTGGGCAGGGAAAAAAATTAAATTTATGTTTTGGTTTTTTTTCGACAAAACAATCCATACAATGGTGCAAAAAAATTTCAATTTTCCTGTTTTTAAGAGATGTTTTTTTTTAAAAATTTAAACGATTCCGGTTTTAAAAAGAACAAATTTAAAAACCGAGTTTCATCTACTTGTTAAATTCATACATGGTTTTAAGTTCATTTAAGTTTGCAAGATGTGATTTTTTTTTTTGGGCAAAAAGGGGGAGAAGAAGAAAAAAAAAAAAAAAAAAAATAAAATAAGTTTTTTTAAAAAAAAAAGGGGTTCTTAAATTAAAAAGGTTACGTCAAAAATTAAAGGGTTGGGGAAACAAATGTTAACGTCTGTTAAAATTTTCGGGGAAGTTTTTTTGAACACAAAAATTACTGAATTTAAAATTATTTTTATTAAACTTTTCCTTTTGGGAAAAGGGCCCAAAATTAAAAAACCGGGAAATACTTTTAAATTCAACCCGTACAAAATTTTTTAATTTTTCCCCCGTGGTTGTTGAGATATGATTTTGTTAAATATTAAACTTTTACTTTCCCATTTGAAAATAAGGCAAAAAAGTAAAATATTTTTTACAAAAGATCTGGGACAATGGTACAAAAATTTGGGAAATTTTTCCCCTTTTTGGTTGTTGAGATATATTTTGAAAAAAAACTTTGATTCCGGGGGGGAAGGAAAAAGGAAATTTACCTTTTTGTAAAATTTTTTTTAAATTAACGATCTGTACAATGGGAAAAAAGGAATTTTTCTCTTTTGGTTATTGAGAGATTTTTTAAAATCAAGGGCCCCCAAGTGACCACTAAAAGTTTTTTAAACCCCAAAACTCAAATAAAAAATTTTAAAAGGAAAAACAGGGGCCCCCGGGGGAATTCTCGGTGAAGCCCTCTTCCATTCCATGTCCACTTTTTAACAATCCAAAGGGGTAACGGGGAAATTTACGCCAACTTCCCTAGGGGGCCTTTTTTGATAGGATCAGGAATAAGACGAATTAATTTTCGCCCAAAATTGTATAGCGCCCTTATTAGAATTTAAACCCAAACACATAATTTGGAAATTAAACTTTTACTCCCGGTTTGGGCAGGGAAATGGCCCAAATTGGGGCACCACAACCGTGTTTCCCTCTAATTTGGTTTCTAAGTACACCCAAATTTCAAAATTTTTGAAGTTTGATTTTTTTTTTGGACAGACGTCGGGGAGAAGAAGAAGAAAAAAAAAAAAAGATTTTGGGCACCGAAATAGGGGAAAACTTAAATATATTTTCGGCTTATAAATATTCTCCCCTTAAAAAAATTTATTGGTTAATTAAAACCCTTTTTTCTGAACCCTTTTTTATTTATCCTCATCTCTAAAGGGTTAAAAATGTATTTTTAAGACGAAAAAATTTTTGAGAGATTCTTCCCCAAAGTTTGAGAAATATAAAATGGAAAAGGCGGGCGGGCACCGATATTTGAGATTACTATAACCCCCATATTCTGATCGGGGCCGAATTTCACCGGTCCATTCACCGTCACGTGCCAGATTTATTTTTTTTGTTTCCCGGGCCGCGAGTATTCCCCCAGGGAAAAACGCATGCGAGTGGGGCGGTAGACTGTCGATCGGGGGAAAAGTCCCGGCGGGGAAAAGTCCCAAAGATCCGTTCCCGCATCCGGGGAAAATGCCGGGGGAACAGAGGACGCACCCCGAACATCGCCCCAGCTAGCTGGGCCCACATGGGTGGCGGCAAAATTGAAATGTCCCTTTGAATTTCCAAGCCCCGTGATGCCAAACTAGAGAATATTGTAAAATGTATGGGGTAGGAACAGATATAAATGTTTGGTTTTTTTTAAAGTCGATATCCCCGGATTGAAGGAGAAATTCCCGTTCCCCGGCTTCGCCTCGGGGAAACCCGTTTTCCCCAAAATCCCCCAAAAACCCCGGGAGCAATATCGACTGTCCAAATTTTAAACCATGTTATATCTGTATCGTCCAATTCATTGGGGATTGTTAAACAAAAATATTTTGTCGGAAGCCCGACCTATTCCTTTTTCCATGGTGATCTATCCGTTGACCCTTTTGAGAAAGAAATGTATTTGTCGAGTCCCCTTTTTAGAATTTAATGAGAATATTAAATAAATGAAAAATTATGTATCATTTATTTTTTATGTTTACCGATAGGCCTACTTCAAGTGTCAATAATGTTACATGTTCAAATTTTTTTTCAAAACAGTGTATTAATTTGGAAAAAGTTTGGGCATGTTGACGCATTGAAAAAAGAAATGATCTTTAATGTAATGGGCCCAATTTAGAATTTTTCCAAGAAAGCCCTTCCCCCAAAATTTTTCTAACGGTTTTTATTTGCCAAAAAGTTGGGGAGGGCTGAGACCAATAAATAATCTGGGTTATCTAATCATTTTATAATTTCCCAAAAATGAGAGCTTCTTTAAAAATAAGGTCTAAATGTATTGGGTCATTCATAACAACCACATGACGGGGTTTTAAAAAGGGGAGGACTCACGGTCAACAGGGGATGGAATCGGGTTATTTGTTTTAATTTTAATCCATAAACCCCCCCCTGATAAATATATTACCGTTATTTCTGCATAAATGACTTAAACCAGGCCACCGATTCCATGCCCTTTAAAGTCTGTTTTTACATGATGACATTGTCCCTTTTAAAGTAAATGTAATGGTGTAATGATGGTATCAATTTCCATAAAATGTAAGAGGTAGGGAAATTTTTTTTGATAATTATTATTTTCTGAAATTAAATTTAGGGAAAAAGTACCATTTTTGGGACAAAAAAAATGTAAGCATTTTTAGTAATTTTTTTTTTAATCACACGTATAATTTAAAAACAACCATTTTCAAAGGTTGGTTTAAAAGTTTGCCAACATAACCTGTTGTGCCTTCCCTTTTAATTTGGGAAATTTTTTTCTTTCATCTTTTTAGTGGGGTTTTCCGCCTCTTTTTCAATGATACGTATTTTATGAGACGAATTTTCTGGATGTTTTAGAGGGTTTAATTTTTCACGTTTGGGTTTTAAACACGTCCGTACGGGGAAAAAAAGATTCCGGGCGTATTGTTTTGTTTGGGTTTTTTGGGGTTGGGAAGGGACCCCCAAAAACCTATTGTTTTTTTTCGATTTTAGGTTCGGGGTTAAAACCAAAAAACCTTTTGTTTTTTTTCGGTTTTTTTTTTTTTTTTTTTAAATTTATTTTCTTCCCCCATCTTGGGAAGTAAAAAAAATTTCCCCGCAAAAATTCATAGAACTTGAAACTTGGAGTACTTGAACTTAACAAGAGATGAGACCCAGCTGGGGGACCCCCATTTGACCTTACTCCGTCCAAACCGGGAAATCAAAATTTAATATTTAAAAAAAACAAACTCAACAAGCACAAAGGAAATGGAAATTTTTTACTATTTTATAGATTGTTAATTGTCGAAAATATTTTTTAAAAAAAATGACCCTAATTTGACCTTACTTCCTTTCCAAAAACCCAACAAAATTTTAAAAATTTAAAAAAAAACATAAACCAACAACCACAAAAGGTAAATTCACCAATTTTTTACCATTGTACAGACGTTAATTTCAAAAAAATTTACAAAAACATTCCCCCAATTTTACCTTTTCCTTTCCCAAAACCCGGGAATAAAGTTTTTTTTTAAAACAAATAATATCTCAACAACCCCAAAAGGTAAATTAAAATTTTTTTATTTCAGGGTTGTTAATTGTCGAAAATATTTACACAAAGGGGACCCCATTTGACCCCATTTCCCTCCAAAAAGGGAAATCAAAGTTTTAAATTTAAAAAAACATATCTCAACAACCATAAAAAGGTAAATTACAATTTTTGACCAACAGATCGTTAATTGTCGAAAAATATTTAAAAAGGGACCCCCAAATTTTACCATTTCCGTCCAAACCAAAATCAAAATTAATAAAAAATCATATTCAACAAAAACAAGAGGTAAACTAATTTTTGTACCCCTTATAAGATTGTTAATTGTCGAAAAAAATTTACACAAAAAGGGGCCCCAATTTTACCCTTTCCGTCCAAACCGGGAAATCAAAGTTTTAAAATTTTCCAAAAAAATCTCAACAACCACAAGAGGTAAATTTAAAATTTTTTAAAAATTTTACAACTGTTAAAAAATTTAAATTTATTCCCAAATTCCTTTCTTCCGTCCAAACCGGAAGTGAAAGTTTAATATTTAAAAAAAACATATCTCAACAACCAGGAGGTAAATTGACATTTTTTTACCCCTTGTACAGATTGTTAATTGGTTGTTTTTTAAAAAAGGGACCCCCAATTTTTCCTTTCTCCTGTCCAAACCGGAATAAAGTTTTAAAAATTTAAAAAAATTTCTAAATTTTGTATTGTATTGTATTCAAATAAAAATTTCGGAACTTAACAGACGTTTTAAATTTGTTCCCCCAAACTGAATTGATGACGTAAAACCCTTTTAACTTCAACTGAACACCTTTTTTTTTTGACAAAAACTTTAAATTAGTTTTACCCTTTTTCTTTTTTTCTTCTTCTTCTTCTTCTTTTTTTCTCCTGACGTCTGTCCGCAAAAAAAACATACTTAAAAAATTCAACGAACTTTAAACCTTTGGGATGTACTTAGAACTTAACAAAGATGAAACTGAGTTGTGAGGACCCTGATTTGACCTTTTCTTCCTGTCCAAAAATGAAGTCAAATTTAAAATTTTAAAAAAACATTCCCCAACAAACCAAAAAGGTAAATGGAAATTGTTTTAATTTTTGTTTGGGGTTGTTAATTGTCGAAAAAAATTTTCAAAACATGACCCCCTTAATTCTTCCTTTCCAAAACCGGGAAATCAAAATTTAAATTAAACAAAAAACCTTTTCTCAAAAAAAAGGGGATAAATTCCCAATTTTTTACCATTTACAGATGTTTAAATTTTCAAAACATATTTTTAAAAAAGGGGACTGGAATTTTACCTTATTCTTTTCCAAACCGGAAGTCAAAAAAATATTTAAAAAAACTTTTCTCAACAACCATTAAGAGAGAAATTCACACCTTCTACCATTGTAAAGATCGTTAATTGTCAAAAAATTTTTGGGAAAGGGGCCCACCCGACCTTTATTTTTGTCCAAAAACCAAATCAAAAATTTAAAAAAAAAATCAATTTTCAAAAAAACCCCAAAGGGGAAAAGGGCATTTTTGACATTGTTTAGATTGTTAATTGTCGAAAAAAATTTACAAAAAAATACCCCCTTTTTCCCATTTTCCGTCCAAACCGGAAGTCAAAGTTTTAAAATAAAAAAAAAACATATCCCAACAACCACAAGAGGGAAAATTTACAATTTTTACCATTGTACAGATCTTTTAATTTTCAAAAATATTTTAAAAAAGGGGGGACTTAATTTTACCCTTTCTTTTTCCAAAAACCGGAAAAGTTTAAAAAAAAAACTTTCAACAACCCAAGAGGTAAAATTTCAATTTTGTACCATTGTACAGATTGTTAATTTAAAAAAATTTGGAAAAGGTGACCCCCAATTTGACCCCATTTTTTGTCCAAACCGGGGAAATCAAAGTTTAATTTTTTAAAAAAAAACATATTCAAAAAACCAAGAGGAAACCCCAAATTTTTTTACCATTGTACAGATCAATTGGGCAAAAAAATTTACAAAGTTGACCCCAAAATTTACCTTTACTTCCTCCTGAACACCCAGGTTTTGTAAACAAACCCGAATTTAGTTTTCTCGATTTTTTTTAAACCCTTCCCCAATATACCCTGTTCAAGATCCAAAATTTTCAATAACAAATATGTTTTGACAAATATAATGAAACATTAGGGGTTTAACTTTTTTAAATTTTTTTTTTTTTAAAAAAAGTTACTTTTTTTACTGTGGACTTTTTTTGAGTTCACGGTTTGGGGCCACAAAATAAGGGTTAGGGCCCGAGAAGAAATATTTTTTTTTGACAGGAGTGGGGGGAATTACGCCCCCAAACGAAAAATATAGAGATGATATTTAAAGTTGGGTTTGAAAAAAATAAAAAAACAAAATCACCCGAATTAGGGTTGGTTGGGAATTTTAAAACATTTTATTCCGTATAATGCACCCAGTTTGTTGTAACATTTTAAAGTCGAAAAAAAAAATGTATGAGGTTTTGTAACGCGGCCCAAAACCCTCGACAGAAAAGGGAAAATATAATTTTTAGAAAACCCTTTTCAACCCCCGTTTATTAAATTTTATTTTTTAAACTCGAGCTTTTTATTTTATTCTCATCGTATTCTTTTGTTATCATGCTCATGACCAACCCCATATAAAGAAAACGAAGCCCTCCAAAAAGGGGTGGGGTCATACCAGAGAGGAAAATTGCCCAGGATAAAAATCTTCAAAAACCAATTTTTTTGTGACTTTTAAAGGGTGGTTGAAATATGAAAAACCCCCGGTTGAATTATATACACATTTTTGGAAAAACCCCCCAAAGCAAGAAACCCATTGTTCTCCCATTGTCCCAAATTTTTAAAAGAAAGCAATTTAACAAACCCTTTTTTCCGTGGGAAAACGTTTCCAATATTGTGGGGTTGCTTTAGTCGGGGTTTCTAAGAGGGGTTTGGGGAGACGTGGAAAAAAAATGTTTGGGCTTGTTAACTTGCTTTACTTTTCTTAAAGGCAAAAACGAATTCTCGGGTCCGGGGAGGATAAAGGGTTCGTGATGCCGTCCGGAGAGGAAAACGGGTACCGTGTGCTGTCCGGGAGGATAAACGGGTGTCGGGTGCCGTCCGGGAGGATAAAAGGGTACCCATGTTTTCCGAGAGGATAAACGAAAACCGGGTGCTGTCCGGGGAGGGGTAAAAGGAAAACCCTGATGCCGTCCGGGGGATAAATGGATACGTCGTGTGGGCCGGAGGGTAAACGATACGTCGTGATGCCGTCCGGAGGGGGAAAAAAATTCACAAAAATTCATTTAAAAACTTCAGTTGATTATAAATATCAAAGATTTTAAAAATTTTTTGATTCATTGGCCCTTACAGCATAGATATTTTGTGTCTCCCTTTTCAACCCCCAAACCGAAGAATTGAATCATGTCTTTTATTTTTCATAAAACAATATCAAAATATTTCATCCCCGCGGCATTGTCGTTTCAAAATTTCACTTTGAATGTTTTCCACCTAAATTCCTTATAATAATAATTATCGCCTATGGGGTGATTGATTAATATAAAATATTTTTTAACCAAAATAATTCCATTTACGGGTTTTTCGCCAAAAATAAAAAAATAAAAAAAAAGAAATAAAAAGAAGAAAGAAAGCAAAAAAAAAAAAACAAAATAAAAAATTTTGTTTTTTCAGTTTTCTGAGCTTTTCTCAGTGGGGTTTAACCCCCTGGGTTTTTTTAAAATTTAGTTTAGTATATTTTTGATCTTCAGGAAAAAGAGCTGACAACAAGCAGCCTCCGGGTTTGTCTGGGGTGGTTTTTTCCCCAACCCCCTTTTTTTTGCCGTGGGATGATCACCAAAAACTTAGTTTTTAAATTAATTTAGTTAAAATTTACCCCTTTACCCATTCCCCAAAATTAAGTTGCAGGACTTCAAATATGCACAAAGATTTTTTTTATTTTTGTATTTAGGGGATTAACCACAGAGTTTTATACAAAAAACCTAACATTATATTTAATTTATAGTTTCACATGTTTATTTGGGTTTATGATGAATATAAAAATTCCTCAACCCAAAAGGCCAAAAATGGGGTTTTAAAACATTAACCCCTTTTTAAATCTTTTTTGAATGATTATTAAGTATAGTTAACCATCAGATTTCTTCCCATTGATGGGAAAGATATCACTTGACCCGAATTTTTTAAGTCCCCTTTTTTGTTTCAATTTGTTTGTTGGGGAAATTTGATGGTTTTACTTTGGGATATTTTTTATTAAAAATTTGGGGAAAATTCTTTTGGGCCAAAATTTCCCTTTACTAAAATCTGTAGTGGTTTCCCCGGGCTGATCTTTGCTGTTTTAGAATGACCCCCTGTATTGTTCCACATTGAACAAACTAACTCAACCTGTTTTTTTGGGGTTTCCTTTCAAGGGTTTGTTTTTTCCTCTGCACATGATGCACTTTCAAAGGAGAACATGTTGTTTTACCTTTTTAGTGGTTGTGTTTTTATCGGTAGTCTTTCAGTGTCAAAAGGTTTTTCAACGTCTGGCTTTCTGTAGACGAATGGTGATTGTTTTATTTTAAAAAATAATACAAAATTCATTTAACACAGTTTTTTATACCATTTTTAATCAACTGTAGAGGGGGAAAAGTTTCAAAAGAATTATGAAAGACCAAGCAATGTTTTATGACGAAATGTAAAAGTAAAAATTTTTTTAGGGAAAATAAAAATTTATTAATTTCTTTTTTTACAAAATACATAAAAGTATTAAAAAATGATCAAATTAAGGGAAAAATTGATTTGAAAAAATTTTTTGAATGTATTGTATAACCCTCAAACCCTTTTTACAGGTCCCTGTTTAACATCTCACTACATTCATGATCTATTCAACTTAAACCAGATACAAAAAGGTTACTTTACAATTTGTTTTTTTTCAAAAAAATTTTTTTTACCTTGTTCTTTCCTCTCTCCTTCGGTCCGTCATCCGCCGTTTGATGTTACACAGAATGACAATAACACCCAAATGACATCCAGGCTGGTCACTGCATGTGTCTCTAATTAAAAATAAAATTAAAAACATTTAGTAACACTATAACAGGTATATTTTGAATTTCATTTAAAAAGGGGGAAGGCCACCTTTTTCCCGTGGTTGAGAAAAGGGCACTCCACTAGAAAATCAACACTTTATGGGCCCGGCCAAGACCAGGGAGGGGAATAGAGGCTATGGCCCCTTTAAATCACCCTTTTAATTTGTTTTCACTGTCCCATACATATTGGGGCCCGTGATAAAAAAAACCAAAATTTCAAAATCTAAACTTAAATTAGACTCTTTAATTCACTAAAACAATTTTAAAATTATATAATGTTAACAAAAAACCCCAGAATGGTTTACATCACCATTAGGAT
Source organism: Zoroaster sp. YZ-2022 (assembly GCA_029582265.1). Taxonomy (NCBI): domain Eukaryota; kingdom Metazoa; phylum Echinodermata; class Asteroidea; order Forcipulatida; family Zoroasteridae; genus Zoroaster; species Zoroaster sp. YZ-2022. The sequence goes on along the minus strand of JAQQFT010000294.1, from coordinate 1,545 downwards.
TCCCCCCTGCGAAACCCGAATTTTTTAAAAAGTATCAATTCATTTTTCAATTTATAAAAAAGCAAGAATATTTCCACGGATTTTATTGCCTTTTATACTATAGTAGCAGTATAACGTTAGTAGTCCCAACACCACACTTTTGCTGGTGATGTCCTTTACCTTTTTGGTGGAGTACAATGGTGGGAATCCCTGGATTAAACTTTTAGGGGATTTAAACTTTCACCACCCGGGTTTCCCCTGCCTACATTTGGATATTATTTTAAAACTTTACCAATTTAGATTTTGGGCAGAAAAGTAAACAAAAACAAGGCCTGTTTGACAACCTTCAACATTCCCCAAAGTCGACGGGAAAAATGTCGGGAAAAATGCGCCATCTTGCTTTGCCGAAGCTCGAGAAAAAGCCTTATTGGCCAACGTAATTAAAAACCCCCAAAGGGGGCCCAAAGGGATAATATTTTTTTTTATTTTTGCACAAGCCGTTAAATTTACTTCATAAATTGTGGGTTTATCAAATAATGCAACTTTTTTGGGAATTTTTTAACCCAAGAACTAGAATTTTCTTTCGAATTTTTAAACCTAAAATTGAATAGCTTTTACGGAAAAACCACAGAACTAACAAATTTAATCCCACGGGCCCATTTGAAAAATGAAAAAATATCGCCAAAAATTTTAATTTAAAAAGGGTTTTTTGATGAGGCCACAGGCCCGCTGACATCAGCCCTTAAAGTAAACAGAGCACAATCCGGTGTTTTCCGGCTGTGGTCGGCGTCAAGTGACCCGTAAGCAAAGGTCAACCCCCACATGGTTTTTTTTTTAATTAGGGATATCAAGTAGCACTGAATAATCGAGCTTTTGGGCAAAAACCCGGGGCATCAAATAGGTTTAAAAAAATTGCATACATACTTAATAATGTGTTTGGGAAACACGAACACCCATTTTTTAAATTTTTTGAGTTTTTATTTTTCTGGGGATTTCTTCTTCTCAGTATAACTTCCCCCCAGAAAGTTCCCCTCCTAAAGTAAACCCTCATTAAATTTGTCAAGGAATTTTCATTGGGGTTTTTGTACATTTTCAAATATTATGACCCATAATTACGTCATCGGGGTCGAATTACCATTAATTTAAAATTTTTAAAAATTTATGTTTCCGAACCCCCAAAAAATAAACCTTTAAAATTTTTTTTTAATTTGCAAAACCATTTATAAAGAATTATTTACATTTTTCCCGGGCAAATTTTAAAAAAAAATATATATAAAGCACATTTTAAATTTTAAATTACTGGAAACTTGGTTGAAAAAGGTTTTACGTAAATTTCTAACTACCAATGAGGACCTTTTTTAATAATTTTTTCACAGTAGACATAAAGATATCTTAAACACATCATTAAAAATGTTTTAAAAACCCCCCTCTGAGAACCTTTAATTTTGTTATATAAAAGTCAAAAAAGACATCAGGTGTCGAATTACTCTAAAACCAAAAAACATTATGAACAATCATTTTTTAACCGGGGACATCCCATTTTGTTAAACAACAATTTTGTTATAT
>JAQQFT010000293.1:0-31784 GCA_029582265.1 Zoroaster sp. YZ-2022 | reverse complement strand
TTCCGACTGCAACACAATATGTTTGTGACTGTAAAAAAAAAACAGTCTAAAATTTGTCCATCCAAATAAAACACCACCTCTTTGAAAGGCTGTGACAGAATCGCCAGAAATTTTCTAGCACTCACAAAAATTGTTGTTCCCTGATCATAGAAGAACAACCATTGGTTAACAGTAAAACTTGTTCCTATTGGCTATTGAGTGCTCTCCTGATTGGACAAAATGAAGCTTTATGATTGGCTGCTCAGCATCAAACCCTGAAACCCACTTTGTTACAAAATTTGCAATGGTCTTTCATGCAGTTAAGCTTCACATGTACAAACACACACAAACAGCTCTGTGCATGTCTGATGTTCACAGTACTAGCTTGTCACTGATTGGCTAAAAGTCCCATGCACAGGATCCTCATTTGCATCTACACAGTATAAAACAAACCCACACATGCTAGTGACCTGCATACACATGCAGTGAGGACACTAAACAAGTAAGATGTATCTTATTACATACAGAGCTGTACATATGATGTACTGTACATGTATTATGTGCAATACAAAAAGTAACTGTTATCTGAATATAAAGCATACACATGCAGTGAGCACACAAACAGTAAGATGTATCTTATTACATACAGAGCTGTACATAATGATGTACTATACATGTATTATGTGCAATACAAAAAGTAAATATGTTATCTGAATATAAAGCATTCCTTAAAGATGACTACAACGAGAACTCTCACATTAAATTGACTATCAAACCTTGTTTATGTTGTGTTCAGGTAATCAATTTATTGTTGTAGTAGTTTTTCTCTTTATAATTTTGTTGCAATTTGACCGAAAAAATTAGACCCCGCTTCTTCGATTTTAGAAATTTCCCGCCCTGCACTGGTTCCGACAAAGACCCATTGAAAATCACTATGAAATCCACGATATAGTACCAGCGGACTTAGTAAACGCGAAAAGGGATGACGTATAACCCATGAGCACCGAGTAAACAGAAGACGCCATGTTACTTCCGTGTATATTATAATGCGTTTTCATCGTCAGCAGAGATGAAGTTTTATGAAGCTTTTTTTCGACGTTGTTGTCTAACAGTTATAATGCCGACTTCATGTGTTGTTGGTGGATGTACTAGAAATAGTCTTAAGAATCCAGAGACTCATTTTTTCAATTTCCGCGGATCCTGCGATATCAAGGAATGGGTGAAGTTCGAATAATACACGAAAGGATTTCACCTTCATGCCAAATTCCTGATCCGCCCCTGCTGATATTTGCCTGTTTTTATCACTTTATCTGGCTCCATGTATTTAATCTTTATAATCTTTGCTATTGTTACTCTAGGTTATTTTATTATATTTAAAGGGCCTGGGAGCATTTTATTCAAATGGATTTGGTGCTATAACATGTCTTTATATTTTTATTAATATTTGATTGAAGACAGAATGACATGACCTGTACACATTTATTGTTATTCTATTCTTGTATTTTACAATTATTGCCACTGTACACTCAGAACAAGTTTTAAGTTTTATAGGCAGAAGTACATGATTTACCAACATGAGATTTACAATATTAGTCTTTGTCAACCCGTTTGGTATACTATTGATATACATCTTGCTAGGCGCAATCGACGCAAACTTGAAAGAAAATGGAAGAAAGTAATAACCACATGATCATAATCTTTATCTGGATGAAGTTCACCGATTTTCGAAACTTGTACATTCTGTTAAATCTAAGATTACACTGAGCAGCTATCCACTGCCAATACTAAAATTGTTTTCAACTCTGCTCAACCGAAAGGTTTCACCACTTCCATGTACCATTTCATTCAAAAATCTTTCGAAAGTTTAGTAATTACTTTGAAGACAAAATTGTCGAAATCCGGAACACAATTAACTCATCCGCAGACAGATTATACCCCACCTCCCCATAATGCAATTGTCCTGAAATAATTGAATTTAGAACAATTAACGAAGCTGAATTTCGAAAATAATTAAGAAATCTCCTAATAAATCCTGCACGTTGATCCTCTCACCATTAAACACAACTTGACCACACTCCTGCCCATATTTACTTCTATAGCTAACATGTCATTGTCCACAGGACCTTCCCCAGTACTCAATGATGCGGTGGTTACCCCATTGTTGAAGATGCCCACCCTGGATAAGGATACCTTAAAGAATTACAGGCCTGTTTCAATACTGCTTTTCTTTCTAAATTAATTGAGAAAGCTGCTTTGTTGCAAATATCAGATTATATCAGTATAGTATATGACTTGTACTGTAAGGTCCAATCTGCTACAGACCCAATCACAGCACGGAGACAACCCTGTTGAAAGTCAAGAGTGACATCATCCAAGCTTTTGACAATCCGCAGGCTGTTTTCGTGGTGTTGCTGGATCTGTCTGCTGCTTTGACACAATTGATTATGATGTTTTGTTAATAGATTATCACATGTATTTGGTTTCAAGAATAACGTTATTGCCTGGTTCAAATCCTACCTTAATAATCGAACATGTAGAGTCAGGATCGCTAATGAATATTCTGATCCTAAGGTTCTTCTTCACGGTTTGCCCTAAGGCTCATGTGTTGGACCTCGGATGTTCCTTCTTTCTCAACCATGTATGATATCATCACACGCTACCCTGGTATAAAAGCCCATTTTTATGCAGATGACACCCAGTTATACATTAATGTTGATCCCCGAATACCTGGTGAATCAGATCGCGCAATTTCCACTTTATCTAAATGCATTTCGGAAATCAAATCATGGATGTCTAAAATATGCTACCTTAATGACAAAACCGAATTTTTATTGTGCCAATCCCAACATTTTGCATAAGTTTTCAGATATCTCTTTTACCATAGGTAAACTGTTATCAAACCATCCAAAACTATAAGGAATCTTGGAGTAGAATTTGATAGTCAATGAACATGTCCTATCATGTATCATCAATTTGTAAGTCTGTTAATTTTCATCTTCGTAATTTATCACGTATCAGAATGTTCATTGATGATACCACATGCCACCATGCAGTCCGTGCTTTAGTAACTGCTCAACTTGACTACACTACTCACTTCTCATAGGTTCATCAGCCAAAGAAATTAAAAGACTTCAGCGACTTCAAAAATAGGCTGCTAAACTCATATTCAAGACAAAAAGTCTGGTATGTATCTTCGCTCTCCAACAGCTTCATTGGCTACCTGTACAAAAACGTATCGATTTTAAAATTATGACTATTACTTTTAATTGCCTTTCTAATAATGCACCATCTTATCTATGCGAGCTTATCTCGCTATACCAACCCAACCGTAGTGGACTTCTGCTCAGTTCTGACCAAAGATGCTCTCTAAACCCCCACTCATCTTTGTTCTGCAAATAAGTTTTTTTTGCTTCTGCCAAATCTGTGGAACAATCTCCCATCAGATATTCGTCATACTAGTGAACTTCAGATGTTTAAAAGTAAACTTAAGACTCATTTATTTTAGCTTTGTTGTACATCTCATTTATTCACTGTTAATTTAAATTACATCTCATTTTATTCACTGTTAATTTAAGAAATTATTGTTGATCCATTTTTGTAAAAACGCTGTGATACCTTTCAGTCGTGTAAGAGCGCTATATATATAAATGCATTATTATTATTATTATTATGTTGAAAATTTTACAAACAATACCAGAAATGTAGGGGCAGCAAGTTTCTTACGTTTTCTTTATATTTCTCTACCAATAGAGTTTATGTTAATACATAATGCATTAGTTAACTAATTTGTTATGATATCACTTATTTATTAAATATAGATTAGCCCAACATTTTGCCTACAGTGATTCCTTAGAACGGACTTTGGTACGGGATCGTCAGGCTTCGCCACCTTGGGCGTGGTCTTCTTCGGTCGTGTTCCGGCCGGTTGCCGCACACCTGACTAGAAGCTAGACCGACACCAAGTCTTAGCCCAAATCCAGCCGATCGAGTCCTTGTCCAAGTTTAGTCCTAGTCCGAATTTTGTTATGTCCATTTCTCTACTTCCCTGTTCAAAGCTATTGCGAAACGTGTGCCACCAAAACGACGGACGGCCGTATCTGTTCCGTGTCAACTGTAAGACGATTATTGTAAGTGAAATTTAAAAAAAACGGATCCGTGATCCAACGAATAATGACTAAGAAATGTCCAAAAATATTTCACTAGTCCAACTTCATGAACCATATGTTTGAGTAGTTTCGATAATTCAGATTAGTCTCGATCGAGTCCATCCAACAAGTAACACTCGAGTCCAAGTCCGTAAAACATGCATTCGAGTCCGGATATGGGCAAGTTTTGGTTTCGTATGAAGAGTATGGAAAATTTTTTATTTTGAAATAAATAAAACCATATAAATTATTAACGTCTAAACCTTTTTACGATCGTTCATTGCCATTCATGCCTACTTGAACAAAACCTAATAGAATGCCTGCATGCAGCGCGTATCGACACTCAGCCGTAAACATGACTGTGATGACGCCCTCTCTTGTTCACGTGTCCGTGCCGTGCCCGTGCCCGTGTCCGTGCCGTGCCACATTTATGGGCAAGGCCTACTCAAAGACTACTAGTAGTACTAACTTGCTACTAAGAGGGGTGAGGTAACATATGATTTAGTTGGGGTGGGACAAAATAAGTTATGTCACTATGTGTATTTAGGATGTGGGATGAGCAGGGATACATCTATGCATGGTAGCCATACTAGTCTAGGGTCCTACTAATTGCCGACCCTGCCGACATCTACCGACAACTCTTAAAAACCTACCGACATGACCGACATTTCATTCATTAGTCATACTAATTGCCGACCCCTGCCGACTTATTGTTCTCCTTGGTTACCATCACCCTCGTGTATGATGGTACAGTCCATGTCGTATCTCGAGCGCATTAAGAGTTGTCGGCAGGGTCGGCAATTAGTAGTAGACCACAATCCCGGTCAAATGTCGCTGGCCTCTGCCCCCTGGCCTGACAATGTTGGTTCTCATTCCAAGGTCTGTGCTCCGGCTGGAGATAACAACATTGGTGGGGGTGGGAGCGGGTCAGAAAGGAGGTATTATTGTCACGTGTCCCAACTATTGTGGCGGGATTGTCTGAATTTCCTTGTAGTATTTATGAGCGACATGCTATTTTATCCATGCCTTCTTGTCTGTCTTTGTGAATTTTATTTATTTCAGTTTTTATTTAATTTTATAAATATTACAGTAGTACTATTTTTTTCCCTGGGAGGGTGTTTGGTTTTGTTTCCCAATCATGAAATGGCATCCAAAGGTTGAATTAAAGAACATTTATTTGGGGGAAAAATAATAAAAATTATTGTAGCTTTACCCTAACGTGTCATAGTACTGTATAATCAGTGTTTCCGAGTTCTGCGGAGAAAACACACAGTTGTTTTACACGGGTGGGATTCGAACCTACGATGACCGCGTTCCAACGCACATGTCTCAACCACTACACCACCGTGGTACCCGCCGAAGTGGACACTAAGGTTGAATTAAAGAACATTTAACTGTACAATAAAGAAGGAGACTCACTCCCTTGAAGAGGCTTATATGTTGTTTGTGTATCCTAATACGCTTTTCGCGTTGAACACGAACTCTGTTTTAAGTGATAACATGTTTCTGGGTGCAATTTTATTCATTCATAAGAATATTAGTACAGAAAATATTGTTTAAGGACGATGCATGGCTGCAATGCGCTTGCGCGCAAAACACAGATGATCAGAACTTTATTGTAGGGTGCACGTCACGGTTCACCATGACGGTTCACCATGCCATTTTGGTCTATAAGTTCCCAAAAGAGAGTTTGTGTTCAACGAAAAGCACATTAGGATACACAAACAACATACAAGCCTCTTCAATTTGATTCCATCCCTCATTCCGTTATTTTGACGAAAAATCCAACGGTGATCCACTCGATACCAAAAAGAAAGGAAGGGATGACTCTCCTTCTTTATTGTCCAGTGGTGAACCGTGGTTACATAATATCCATCGACATTGTCGGCGGATACACGGTGGTATAGTGGATAAGACACCTGCTGTGAAACGCGTGGATCATAGGTTCCATGTTCTTTAATTCAACCTTGGACGCATTTCATGTTTGGAAACAAAACCAAACACCCTCCAGGGAAAAATAAAAATTACTATAATAATAAAATAAAATAAAATTGAAATAAAATAAAATTCATAAAGACAGACAAGAAGCGCATGGATAAATGGGCATGTCGTCACAAATACTAGGGAATTCAGACAATCCGGTCAAAGTCGTGGCCCCTGGCTCCCTGACAATGTTGGTTCTCATTCCAAGGTCTGTGCCCGGCTGGAGATAACAACATTGGTGGGGGGTGCGGGAGCGAGGTCAGAGGAGGTATGTTTATTGTCACGTGTCCCAACTATTGTGGCGGATTGAGGGCTCATACATGAACGTACGTGTAGCTATGTATGTGACAAAAATTTCAAAATCAACAGATTCCAATACAACTGGTATCATTGTCAAGGTCTTGAATAGAAGATTACAATGATATAAGGATCATCTTCCGTGACCAAAAATAGGAAGTTATGACATGTTGAATCCGGCAATTTTAGGCCCGTAAATGTCAATTATTTTATAAGGAAAAACAAAAGAAATGTAAATTTGACTTGTGACCTTTTTCCCTAGATTTTCTGATTCCATACCATAACTTTCTTAATTCTTGTCCGATTTTCAAAAGGTTGGTATCCCCATGGGGGAAGGAAAACAGAAGGTCACATCGCCCAGCCTCTTATGTCATAACCAATTCCCACTTCGGATGGCCCTTGTAAAATACGTTACGGCCACCCGCGCTTACAAGTTTAACGACCGCGATAATCCCTTTGTAAAATGTCTTTTCCCGCTCGGCGCCCCTGCTCGCGACAGCATACAAATTGGAGGGTAGAAATCTGTGCAAACGAATAAACACAAAACGTATGCGAAACTACTTTCCCGGGTTTTTTATATTGGCAGTTCATTGTCTTCAATAGCGATTTTCCCCCAAGTATTTTGGTTTTTTGATCGTCGAATTAGGGCGAATCCGAAGCTGACTTACGGTAAATATAACATTCAGATGTTACAATAAAGTGTTTTTTTAGCAACTTGTTTTGGATATTTCCGTGATCTCCGGAAGTCAACAAATTGTCAAATTCAAAGACGTGTTGTTTAGCTTTTTATCATTTCAATCCTCATAATTGTTGTACAATGCTGTACAATGAAGATATTGCAGTGTTGGATTCGTAGGTCGACTTGGATCGAGCCAGCCTTCCATGTAGTGCAATGACAACGCGTCAGCAATGCGCAATGCGTGCAAAGAAAGCCTGGCTGTAGTTCCCCTCGATAATCGGATTAAACGATTAGCGCTGCTTAGAAATTTTAAGACTGCGGCAAAGACATTGAACCTTTGATATGCCTTCGTTGTGACTCTTCTTTTTTCTTCCTCCAGGGTATCACTGGAATGTTGGGAAAGAGGAAGAATAATTATAACCTTTTTCCCAGGCTAATTCAATGATTAGTTTGTTTTGTAGTTGATTTACAAAAGAAATTATCAAAAAAAATGTGTTGAAAAGAAAAAAAAATTAAATAATAAAAAAAAATTACTCAAATCTGAAGATTTTTTTCATATGTTTACACGGGAAATCTGAAAGATTCTCATCCTGATTTAATTAAACATTAAAAAAATTTATGATATTGGACTGATGAAAAAAAAGAGATAGGCCTACGTTCAGGGAGAACTAATATTATTGAAACCCGGAGCTTAGCACACCCAGAAATAATACACAGAATGCAAGTAAGGATACCGTGGACCAATGAACTTTAATGAAATCACAAATCTAGAAAAAGCTACAACCAAAGAAAACGTAAACCCGAAACCAAACACACACAAAAATAAACCCCAACCAGAACACTGGGTCTACAGATCACGGACCCACCATTTCGGCAACATGATAAAGCCCGGGCCCCCGGGCCCAAAACAACCTTCAGCTGTCATCAGCAGGTGGACGATGGTCTGTATCAGACATGTACTGTAATAGTCGAAGAACATCCCGACACAAAGAGGGAAACAACGATTAAGGCTCACTGGACAGTACAGACGTTCGCTTTCGCAACCGCCGTCCCGGCAGCGCGTTGGGCCAGCCAGGCTCAATCGCCGTATACCGTACCCGTATTTTAAACCAAAAAGTTGCCACCGGCCAGACAAGGACGTATCTATCCAGTTACTGCACAAACTCCACATGGATATATAAGTTGCAGGTGTGGGTAGTAGACAAAATTTAGTGGTGAGCTCCCTATGAAAGATAATTTCGATTGTATCTGGGCCTAGTCTTGAATGAGTCTATTGATGTGCTTCCTTATACATATTGGAAAGTTCCATTCAACGAAGGTTCTTGGGAGAAAGGAAAATTGTAGCAGTCCTTCTTCGTTGAAGGTGGGTGAACGAGTTTGATGATGATTTCAGTGAGAGTTTGGTTTTCCTGTGGTTTGAGTTGATGTGTCAGTGTCATAGCAGTTTTATGATGAACGGATTTATACAGGAGTGATAACCTGGAGATTGCTCACGTTCCTCCAAGGATTTCCATTGTAATTTACTGATCATTGAAGAGACGCTACTCTTACGGGAACCCTTTACCAAATCTAGCTGCTCTACGCTGTACTGCTTCAAGTCTATTTTTGTTCTTGATGGTGCGGGTCCCATACAGTAGCGCAGTACTCAGTTTAGTCTGACCAAGGTTTTATAGGCAATCCCCTTTTACATGTGTAGAGCAATTGTACAATTTCTACGGAGTAATCCCAGGACTTGATAAGATTGAAGTAATGTTGGAAATGTGATTTGCCCAGCTCGGTTATGATTTATCTCACCCCAAAATGGGTATGACTTTAACAGACTGTAGTGGATCCCCGTTCATTATGTATGTTGACTGGAATGTTTTTTTCGTGATGTGCATCGATGACATTTGCTGACATTAAATTTCATCTGCCAGGGCGACTCCCAGTTGCATAGTTTGTTGATGTCGTTTAGTTTGGTTTCATCTAGGGTTTTATCTCACGATATAAAATACGTCGTCAGCAAAAACCTCACTTGGGAAATTATCCCCTCCGGTAGATCGTTTAGGTACAAAAAAGAATAGTAGTGGTCCAAAAATTTTGCCCTGTGGCACTCCTGATGTCACTTGGATAGATGAAGATGAAATTCCTCCCGCACGACTTGTTGCGATCTTTTGTAGAAATTATGGCCCATTTTTGAAGTGGTCCAGTAATTCCAACTTAAAAGTTTATATAAAAGTCTTTGGTGAGGTACAAGATCAAACGCCTTTCTAAAGTCCATTATTATTACGTCGGGGACCTTTGTTGTCCAGGATTTGCTAAGTCATTGACAGTCAGAGCTAGTTGGTCTCGCAGGATCGACCCGGAAACCATGCTGTTCATTGTTAAGGGCGTTGTGCTGTTCAAGATGGCCTCATAATGTTTGAATGGATTATTTTTCAAGTAATTTGCAAGGGGTTGATGTTAGAGATACTGGTCGGTAATTGGCTGGATCGGGCGATTTCCTTTTGAATATAGAGAAACATTTGCATTAAGCCAATCATCAGGTGTTCCCAGTAGTTAAGGACTTCAGATCTGTTGAAGCAGAGGAGCAATACTATCTGACACGCCTTTAAGATTTTGGGAGGATGTTGTCAGGTCCCGGTGCTTTCTGTATTTCAGTTCTTTTTGTAGCTTTAAATGCCATCTGTTGTGTTTTAATTGGCGGCATTACGGGGTTTTTTTATCCGTCACTGTTTTATACTCGAACTGAACATTCCAAAATGTAACACGAGAAGGCAATAATAACACTACATAGCTAATATTTAAACAAACAAGATAAAACGTACAACTACAATAGGAAATTCCTTTTAACGTTGCGTCCATAATATAACCGACATGGTTGTATATTCCCGGGTTTCATTATTGTTAATTGTACACCGATGTATATTACAGTAGGTTTTAATAAACGGACGATTTATATTTATAGACCATGGAGGAAGGAAAAAAGATTTTCGTTTCTTCCTCCATGATCAACTAAAAATTGTAGGTCTGTAGCACTGAACGCGGCCAATGCAATCTTTTGGGTTTACATCGATGTTTGGGAATCCAAAAACATAACTGGGAATCATGCAATCGCTGTCAAAATTGGCCAAGAGGTGAAAACAAGTATAAAAATGATTTTGTGGTTTGATAAGTTATTTTACTCAACTTTTGGTAAATCGTCGATGGTTTTTATGAGCAACAGCGAACCCAAATTTCGAATTTTTGGGAAACTTAGATGCACATTCAGAAAATTCGAGAACGAGGTTGAAGTGGAATAGTGATCTACGTCTTCGAAAAAAAAAACTCCTGGGTACGTCAAAAAGAACGGCCTTCTAGGAAAAGTAACGGCTACCTACGCGCGGTGTTTTTTCGCGATCGCCACGCGATTCAACGAGATTGAGGCTGGCCAAAAGATTTGCGGATTGCGGGGGTACGCACATCCTAGAATGCCACACAACAAGTCATTCCATCATTGATATTTGTGTCCTGTTTCGTTTGTCTGTGAGTTATTAAAACATTGTTTGTGACATTTTTGAGGTTTGAGGTACTGAACAGTGCTCTGAAATTTAGTCTTTTATCTATTGATCGTTTAATTTTTAGTATTTTCATTTTTTCTTAAAGTTCTTGTTAAGTTATTTTTTAGTTTTCATTGGTGAAATGGGTCAGTCAGCTGATTGAATTAGGCAGCCTCAAGCATTAATATAAGGGGAAAACTGTGATTGGTTCACTCCACCATTCGTGGCATAACGGGTTTGATGCACATTCTTTCTGTAGTCTTTATCGCCAAAATGCCTGGGGGCCTTTCCGGCCCTTTTAATGCACCCACTAATCCTCCCAAACAGATTGTGTAATTAACTGTCTTTGGCATTATTTTTTATATTTTTGTTTTGAAAAAAGATCAAGGCTATTTATAATTGAGTAAATGTTTCCGTAGAATGTCGTATCAAACGCACTTTTCGTTCATTATAACCAAGAATGTGATCTTACCTCCCCCAGATAAGGGAACATATGGATGATGATGGACATAAATTTCAAATTTTTCCCGGATATTTATTTAAGGGAAAGTCGGGCTTTTTTTGGTATAAAAAACTTCCTCAGTTTCAGTCTGATCTGTCACCCCCCCATTATTGAAAACCCGAAGGGAGGTTTTTTTAAAAGGGGAAAAAAAACCAAAACCATCAAAAAAGTGGTTTTAAATAAAATTTTGGCCCTTTTCCCCCAAAAATCGTTTAAAACCCCTTTTTGAATTGGGTTAGGGGTTTAAAAAAAATTTTAAAAAACCAAAAAAAGTGGCAGTTGGATACGACATTTTTTTCCACTTTTTTCAGCAAAAAAACAAATTTACCTTTTTTTAACCTCCTACTACTTTATATCATGTATTGCACTTAGGGGGAAGTTCAAGAGGTAAAAAACCAGCCAACTCCTTTTTTGACTGTTGCAAAAGGGCTTTTTGGACGGGTTTTTTACTGTAATTTTTGACCCCCCTGAAAATACCAAAACCAGTCAAAACGATTGTCATTTCGACCTGTTGTTTACTACACGTTTGACAGTTTTGATTTTTTAAGGGCCTAGATATCCCTTTGGAAGTATTTTCAATATTTTCCCCGTTTTTTTCCCCTTTTTAGTAGTCCCGGGGGGTTTTAAAAGCCCTTTGGTTAAATTTGAAAAACGTTTAATATTTTTTTCCCTTATTGGGGGCGTCAGTTGAAGGGGAAACATCCCCCAGCGTCAAGCCCTCGGGGTGAGAATTTCCCCCCCTTTGAGGGGTGCAGAAAAGCCACCATGCGGGTACAAGATAGCTTTTAATGCTTCTGAAAGGGGGGTTGTCCCAAGCTACGTAATAATAGATTGACAGAAAACTTAGGGCCCAGAATCGGGTCTTACGGGGAAGGTAAAACAACATTGGTGTTTTTTTTGAAAAAACAAAAACACACTGCTACACAAAACCAAAGCATACTGTTTACCGGTGATGAGCAACCCTTGAAGCGACGGGGGGGATTCACAAGGATCTAAAGTCACGGGTTCTTTAGTACCCATAAATCAAAAAAAACCCAAGGATAACTGACTAGGTGCATAAATACTTTTTTCTTTTAAAGGACAATATTGCCCAAGATCAACAGGGCATGGTTGGGTGCTTTTTTTATATTAATCAGTGAATGTAAATATCCCACTGGTGGCCATATTACCAATTTTTACTGCATAAATGGCCAGGGGTTGGGGGAGGGGCCAGTTTTACTGGACTCAAGTTCGGGTGTTAGCAGGAATGGGGGTTCGAACCCCGGCCCGGGTTGCACTTGTTTTCCCTTGAGAAAGACACTTAACCATAATTGCTTCTCTCCCCCCAGGGTTAAATTCCTTAGGGAGGGGGGAAGCCATATCCCTGTAATGGCAGCTTGACCCGGTTTTCCCCCGGGGCCCGGGATGGTTTCGGGGAATGATTTTATGACCCTTTATACCCTTTTATGAGGGGGTAAAAATAAATGCGCCTTGAGAAACCATTAGTTGGTGGATACTTGCGCTATATGTCCAAAATTATTATTATTATTTTTTACTATTTTGGTCCTTTTTTTCCATACAAGTTGATGCACCTTTTAAAACCATTCGTTTTTTGTTTTGAAGGGGAAAAAAAAAAATTTACAGTATTAAATTCCCCAAAGGGTTTTTTGAATAGTAGGTCAAATAAAAAAATTTGTTTGGATACTTTCAAAGGGGAATCAATGGCCCCCATGCATTTGAATGGATTTGAATGGTAGAAAACTTCTTCCAACACTTCAAAGGGAATCACCATGTTTAAAAACCAATGGGCTTTTTGGAAGGGGAAAATTTGAATGGTTTCAAATGGTCAAACAGTGGGAGGGTTAACTGTGTTCATTTTAAAACCGACCCCGATTCCATGCCATGTTGAAAGTCTGCTTTCGATCGTGATGATATGCCTTTAATAGTTTAACCCCCCTAATATACATTGGCCCACTTTAGTGGAAAGAAAAAGGGGTCAAAATCAGTCAATTTTTTTGACTTTTAAAAAGGGGGGCATTTTTGACGGGTTTTTTACTGTCTTTTTGACCACCCCCAAAAATCCAGACAATACCTTTACCAGTAAAAAAACAGTCAACCTTTTTGCCCCGGACGAAAGGGTTTTGGACAGTGTTCGATTTTTAAACCACCCATACCCGGGCTTTATATCAACATTTTGGGGCCCTTCATTTGAATAAATACGGGGAAAAATTTTTAAATTTTTTCCTTTCACCAAAGTGATTTGGGGAGAGCGTTTTTTCACTAAAAAAAAAAAAAACAAGTTAAATTTACGGTTATCATTGTAAATGCAACACTGGTTTATTTACACATAGGGGATTAAAAAATAAATTTATAAAAAACTGCAAAAATTCCCACCTGAGAAATGGGGAAAATTTTTGAACGTTTGACATTTTATTTTCTGTCAAGTTTCTGCTACAGTAGTGCTATTTTGCTTTAAAATGTTAACAGTTTTAGGGGCAGGGCACATTTGGGTTTTTTCCCTTCCAAAAAATGTATTCCCGCCCACGGGTTATTGTATTCAACACCCCTTCACGTGCTCAAATTTTCAGGCGGGGCTTTTTTCCGTACATAACACCCATGCACATCGGTGCGTGATGTTTTCTGTACCCCACATGTTTTCCGCTATATCTAGCACAGTCTATACGAGTAACGTTCTCGATGTCGTTATCAATTTGCCCCTGTAAAAGTAAAAACCCGTACTTTTTTGAAGGACGGTTTTAGTCCCAAAGTTTTGGAGGGCCCCTCAGAATAAAGGGGCCCTTTTTTTACCGCACCGTTACGGTTTTAAAAAATAAAAGTACCTCAAAAAATTTTTTAAAGGGGCGCTGTGTTTTGCTCCCCTTGGAAAATATTAGGAGCGCTAAGGACCCGGAGCGCGACCGCGTTTCCTTTAAAAAAATAAAGGCCTGTTTTTTGACTGTTTTTGGGACCCTTGTAGAAAGAGGGTTAATAACCCCTTGATATATCCACACGTATTTTTCCCATTCTCGATTGGCCAAATTGTCATGACACCCCATTCATAACACATGTGGATGATAATTTCCCAAGATGATGTAATTTTTTGTTGTTGAGTTTATGGTTTTTTTAAAAACTTTTTACTTTTTGTAATCCACCCCCAAGTAAACTAAACATAGTTTTTTTTATTTCTAACTATAAAACTGACTTAATCTGGAGATGGGTAAAAAAGGACACCTCTCCATGTTGCCCCCTCCATTGGTCGCAGCACTGGCCCGACTATTTCTAGATGCGGGGCCATGTCAATGGGGACTCGGGATTTCAACGGGCGGGGGTTAAAAAAAGTGGATCCCAGAAGTTTCATTCTTCTTTTTTAAAAAAATAAATATTTTTTATTTGGTTTGTAGTTTCTAGTGAAAATGGAATTTGATTAAAATTCCTCAAAACCCCAATTTTTCAAAAAGGGTATACAATGTTTTTTAAAAGGTCCTTAAGTTTGGGGAAGGTGAAATTTGGTGAACCCAGGCCCCTTTTTCCCCTACCACCTTCCCCCAAATTGCCCATAATTTTTGTGCCCCCCCCAACTTTTTTTGTAGACCCTGGGTTCAGGATGAAACAATTGCCCTTTTAAAGGCTCTTCTGAAGATGTTGCCATCATTAAAATTTTTAAAATTTAAAAATTGCAAAAGTATAAAACTAGGAACCACAATTTTTTTTGGGAAGCTACGATGTAACGCTCCCCAAAACAAAGATAAAGGGCCCAAGGAGACTAAAAACCAAGGTGGGGGGTAAATTGGTGGCTCCCCCGGGGGCTATAATATGGAGAATACGGGTTTTTGGGCCCTGTTTCAGTCAGGTTTTTTTTGTTCCTCCAAAATTTTTTAAGGAGGCTTTTTTTGGGGGGGGGAAAAAATTGGGGAAATTGAAGGGAAACCCTTAAAGTTAGGGCCCTTTTGGGGCCCATGGCATTGGTTCCAAAAAAAATGTTCCATTAGACATTCTGATATTCTAAGGGAAGTGCTCTTTACTGGGGAAAAGTTGTTTTGAAAAAAAATGAAATTCCAGTCCGGGAAAAAAGTTGATAAAACAACCAAAATAAAAATTTTTTTCTTTTTCAGAACCTCCAAAATGGAACTTTTTTTGGGATCAAAAAAGGGGGTATAAAAAAAAATCATGGTAATAAAATAGGACATTGTGGGGTATTTATTTTTTTCCATTAAATGCACCATTTTTGCCTTAATTTTTAAATTTAAAAAATTGGGGAAAAGCCCATCTTTATTTCACCTTAAGAACCCACAAAGGCCCAACCCGCCCACCCAGGGGCCCAAAGAGGCCCCAGGGGGGGTTTTGGGAAATTCCCTCACCCAGGGAATGCAGACTACAACAGGCGGGGCCCCCAAAATTTGCCAGTTGAACTGGGCTCCCAGCCCCAGTGGGGGTGCATCCGGGGTTTCTGGGGCCCAAAGGGCGACCTCTTCATGTCCCCGGGCGCCGGAACGGTAGGCTCGGGGATTTCAGGAGTTGTGTGGTCACCCTCGTTTTGTAAAGGACCAAAAATTCTTTATTTTTTTGGCCTTTTTAAGGTTTGCTGAAATAGAAATATTCTTGTGGTAGATTGATATTGTTGAAACAACCTCTTTTTTAGTTTTGTTTCCCCAAAATATATTTTCAATTTGGGAAAAGCTGCTTTTTGGTATAGGCAGTATATGGTTGTGAGTGTCACCCCATCAATTGAACTAAATTTTTTTGCCCTGAACTTGTGTAAAAAACATTTTTAAAAAACCCAACCCTTAACAACTATAAAATAGGCTCCACTAGATTCATATTGTAAATGTTTGTGTCCAAGTTGAAGGGCATCTAAAATTAATCAGATGATGAAAATTTGATGGCCCTTCCTCGCAGGTGACATTCCACTTCATGACTGCGCCCCGAGGCTTCATCAAGGGGGTCGGGAACTTCTCCTCCGCGGGCGGGCGCCAACCAGCAGAACTGGGGTGGTTTCCCCAAACGCACAAATTTTGCATCCCTCCCTGGACAGTTCCCCCAGAAAATGGAGCGCTGGTTACATATGGCCAAGGGGGGGAGATTGATCAACCCCTTGGGGGGCTGGCTCATCCCCATATAATCAGGAAAAGGGAGGTAAAAGGCAGGGCAACAAAAACACCATAAAATTGCTCTTTTATTGGAGGTTATGAACTTGGGTGGGGATTACCATATTTCGAGTTGATAATGGGGGCTTTTTCTCCAAAAAAAAAAATTTTCGCATTGAAATTTTTTCCCGGGGTTTGGGTTAAAAATTTTTAATTGGTAAGGGGTTTGGGGGTGTAGTATCCCCCCATTAGGGGACTCCAAGAATGTCAAAGGGGCAAATAAAACCCTGTTCGGTTTTTACATCAAAAACCCTTTCCCGTTAAAATGTCCCTAATTTGTGCCGGAAAGACATAGTATAAACCTCAAGACATTCAATTGGCGGCGAGGATGGGATCGTGGGAAACCTTTAGGAAGGGAAAAATCGCCTTAAAACATCGAAACAGTGGGGTTTTTGAGTTATTTAACTGCGATAAATTCAACGGAAACCATCAAGCCCGTGAACATAACCCGTAAAAGCACATACCCTCCCCCAATTTCAGTCCCAAAATTCCCCCTAAATCCCCGGGGCCTTTTTCCCACTTTTTTAGCCCACACGGCCCCCCGTTGGTGTCGGTTTGGGAGAAAACGTTAAGAGGCCCAGGGAAACCTTTTTTTGCCTTCAATGTCGGGGGGGGTAAAAAAAAGGGCACTGCTCCCCGCATTATGCAGGGCAGGAAATTATGGGCATTTTTGGACTTCCCCAAGGCACTGGCCGGGCTACCAAAAAAGCAAAGAACAGTTAGGGCAAGTACTTCTCCCCATGAAAATTGGTATGAACGGCTTTTTGTGGAAAACCCAAACCCGGTATTGAAAAGGGCAATCTCATTTTCCCCGGGCCCCAAAAGCTGGCCAAATTGATTTTCATGACACTGATTCAAAAAGTCAAGCCCAAAAAACGGGGGGCCCCATCCTCCCAAAACCCGGGGTATGCACCTTGGGGAAAAAGGTTTAACGCTGCCTATTGTTGGCCACAGCCCAATATGAACTATCTGATTTACAGGCGAAAAAAGGGGTGAAACGGGCCCGCATCCCAGTAGACACAGTTCCGGGGTAAGCAATCCGCAAATCTTTTAAGTCAACAGTCGGGCAAGCGACCACCAAGTTTTAAAAAGTTTTGGGCCCACAGCAACCCCCCATAAAAATTGCCGCGGTGGCTCCCCTTTCCCCCAAAAAACAGTGCCCAGCCAAGGGATCACTTGCCATTCCTGTGGAAACTCAACCACTTTTCTCCCTTTTCCAGCGGTACCGGGAAAACGCCCCCTCAAAGCTCATGCATGTCGTTTCCGGGGATAATGGCTCGCCCCAAACCCCCGATGATGAAAGTATGTGTTTGGGGTCCCCCACCCCCCCCCGAAACCCCCTTTTTACTGTCCCTTTGATCGAACACCATGAAAACAATCATTGACACTGGGCATCTGTTGGGGTATGTGTGTTGATGTGTTAAAACACCCCTCTGCTCCAGTACTACATAAAAAAAGGACACACGAAAATCTTAACAACAGTACAATTTCCCCTTCATGTGACACGTTTAACGCATCCCGGGGCCCACAAGTGCCCCGGGCACAACAACGTTTTTAAAAAACCAGCCAGGGGGAAAAAGGGTGTTTAGTTTCCGACCTAGAACTTTGGGATTGTTCCGGGGCGAAACATCCCCCCCACTGTCCCTCAAGCACAGCCACTGTTTGACCAGTCGCCCAGGGTTCGTTTGGGGTGCAAACTCGCCCAAAAATTTTAGTGCAAAACCCCTGTGGGGTTTAGTCTGTCCGAACCCCCTCTTACCCCCGGTACCGTTTTACATAAGAAAGAAAGGAGGGAGAGCGCCAAAAACTTTTCAAACTAGGCGCTTTAACCCTTTCGAGATAACCCACCCCCTGGGGTTTTAATTTTTTCTGTTGTGGAGAAACCCGGGGCCTGGTGAAATTGTATTTTTTGATATCAATGTCAAAGGGCCCCAAACCCATGTTATTTGGCAATTGATGATTCATAAACGGTCCCAAAGGTTTTTTTCCCAAACCCCGACCTCAATCGGTTATCATCAAATAGGTTAAACTCCGAGTCATGCCCCGACGGTACCCGGGTGGTTTTTTTCCACAAAACGCTTAAACTTTGGGGTGTTCAGCGGGTGAAGTTTCCCAAAAAAACCCGATCCAAAACCGGCTTTTTTTGGGCTCGGCGGGGGCCCCAACATTAGCCACATTTTTGTTGGTGGGAATCAAAAAGAGCCCCCCCCTGAAATGGGCCTTTAATGTTCAAGGGGAAACCCAACACCCCAAAAAAGATAAGTGTACAGTCAGCACAAACAAGGTTGAATACCGGGCCTTTTAGTTTAAGGGGTTTTACCCCCCCCCAAGGGTGCAAGCCATTGGGGCATTCCGAGCCCAAAAGCAAGGGGGGATCCTTGACTTGTCACATCGCGGGGCGGTTTCATCCCCACCCGCTTTTCCATTTCTGCTCCTTCCTTTAGCGCTAAGGATGCAACACCTGGTCTTGGGGGCCAAACAGCAGCAAGGATTTCCAAATCAACAATTTTTTCGCAAAGGCACTGGGATAAAATTTAAAACCAAAAGACAGAGATCGTTGGGGTGCCAGTCCTGTTGGTCTTGCTTTGGGATTCTCCCAAGCAAAAATTATAAGAAACTATCCTCGCCCGGCTTTGCAAAATTTTGGGGCCCGTTTAACAACGATACCGAACCGGCGTTTAAGCTTTTTTTAAACCGGGCCATTTTTCATTTTTACCCTTAGATGGAAATCGGGTCGTCATCCCACCATAAAACCCCTGGTCACACTGTTTAACAACCAAACCATGTTCCCTCGATTTAACGGGTGGGTTAAGGGGGCAAAGTACCCCTTTACCGTTTAAATCGGCGGGGAAAATTCCCCCCGTTTATTACATGTCCGCCATCCCCGAAACACACCGACAACCAGCAGAAAAAAAAGTTTTGAAAACGCCAATTTTGTTCGGGAACTGAAAACAAAACAAAAAATGACGACATCGCCTCCGCAACAAAATGACATCCCCAATCCTGTATCAACCCCCGTTCTGGTGATTGGGGCCCGACTTTCCCGGCAACCCCCAAACCCGGGAAGCCAGTGATATCGCCCAGCCTGCACAAAGTCCCGGGTGAACTCACAACAACAACGGATGATCTTTTTGCTCCCGGGGAACCCAATTGTTTTCCCCTTACCCAAAAGAAAATTGTCAACATAGCCCGGGGCCACCAGGGGGTGACCAAGACAAACAACTCCTCCGGGGAAAGGGGTGGTTTCCTGGCATCCCCTTGTTGGGAAAATCATCAGCAATTTTCTTCCGTCCCAAACAACAACGGTGGACCCAAAACCGGGGTTCCCCTAAAACATGTCCCCACCCCTAAAAGGTTGGTTTTGGGGGTCGGGGTTGATTTCTGTGACTTCCCCAAATGGTGAACATCTTCGGGTTTATGATGACTATAGTCGGGGTTTCCCGAGATAGAGATTCCCCCATCAACCTCCCAACGAGCTGTGATTCCCCCGATGGGATTTTTCATCGTTTGGGGGTGCCCGGGCATCGACCGGCCCCGGCCCACCATTCAACAGGCCCAAATTTGGAACCGCGAATATCTTGGTTTTCAACACCCAAAAATAACACCCCCATGGGCCCGCGAACGGCGAGGGTTTGGGGCCATAAAAATAGAACCTACCGCCGACTAAAATGTTGGGCATCAATCGCACTGACAAGCGGAAAAGGGGATGAAAAACGCGGCAAAACGAAATACCCAAGCCCAAAAACCCTCAATCAAGGGGGGGCACAGTGAAAATGCCGTGGCCCGGGATGGTTCCAAAAAACCAAACTCATAAACACATGCAGCCCTACACAGTCACTCACAAGAAAAGGGTGCTTTTCACAAACGACATGGGACACACACAGTCCCCAAAATCTCTTCTTCAAACGTGCCCAAACAATCTCGGGGAATGTCTGATTGGGTGACTTGACCCGATAACATGCCCGACCTTAAAAAACCATATGTGGGCCCCCGGAAACCCAATGATAACATCACCCCAACCTTTCAAAGACTATTTATGAACTAAAAATGCCACTTGTCCCCAAAATCCTTTTCAGTATTTCGATTATTGCATTTTTCTTTTCATGTTTTTTTTTTTGTTTACAAAAAAAAAAAAAAAAAAAGGTTCAAATTTGAAAGATTCCCATTTTTTATTCCAAATTTAAATTTCTCAGGGTTTTACTTTTTGATTTTCCAAAAGGCCCCGGGAAAGTTCCATGTAATTTAAATCTCCTGAACCCCGTTATAAAATTTATTGGTTTAGTCTTTAAAAAAAAACTCTTTTGGAACATAAAAATATGTACCTGTATGCAAAAGAAAAAGTAAAAACACCGAGCCACTTATTTAATTATTTTTAAAGTTTTTTTTGTTCACTTTGGGAAATTAAAGCAAAAGGGGAAGAGGGGTGGGGTATCCCCATTAGGACCCATAGAATGTCAAGGGTCAAATAAAAACCCTGTTGATTGTTTATCAAACCATTATCCGGGCTCAACAGTGTCCCTAATTTGTCCCCAAATAGACATATTAAAAACCCCAAGACATTACAAAGGGTTTCGAAAGAAGGTTCGGTTCTTCGACTTACAATTTGATATTAATTTGTGTTTCTGTTAAAGGGATCAAAAACCCCTACAGCTGGTTGCCTTTTAGCCAGACATGGATTCCCCCTTACATAGCTTCCACCGGCCAACCCCCCTCAGTCCCCACATTCAAACTCATCAATTCCCGACCCCAACCATTTTCCCCGGCCCCAGTGTCCGGGGTTTATCTCATCGCCAGGGGCAGATTTCCAAAATCAGTTATCGGGTGGGCGGGTTTCTCCCGCGGAGGTATACAACCAGGAAAACGGCGACCCCTTGGCGACCAAATTGGTGCTTTCCGGATTCTCCCGATGCCCCGTCCCCCAGGCATGCTTTCGGAAAACGTCCCGTGAGAATGCTAAGGGCCTTAAAATGGTTAAAACGTTAAATTACCCGGGGTTTTACAGCGTGCTGTAGGATTTTCCCAGGCGGTTTCCCTTTCCTGGAAACCCCAACGGGTGAAAAAAAACCCTTTACCAACATCTCTTCAGGACACTTGCCCCAAAGGGTGATGGGAAAATATTTTAAATTTGGTTTATTCTGTGAAATTTTATCTTTTTTTGATGAAGACTCATTTTACCAATCAAGCCCGGGCCAAATTTGGGTTACATACAGCCTTTTAGGGGAATATGGAAACCGTTGGGAAGTTTTTTCACCCCTTTACCTCAGTGGGGGGTTCTAATCCCCCCCCCCTCAACATTTTATGGGTTTTAGTCCTTCTTTTATCATGAGGAATTTTTTTTTATATTTTTCCCTGACAGACATTCATTTTACAGACATTCATTTAACAGAAGGGAAAAAAATAAAGAACCCCCCCATACATTGGGGTGCACATTTAATATTGCCAAAAAGGTCTCCCGAATATTGATTTTGAATCAAATCCTTTTCATCATATCTGAAACGCTTTTGAATGAACTTCAACGGGAAAAGGGATAACAAATATTTTTGGGGGCAAAATAACAACAAAAATATGCTACTGTTTACTTACAAACAGTAAAAAATTCCCTTGTAAGATTTAAGGGGAAAACTTTTTTAACCCCAAACACACATTGACGGGAAAATATGTACCCAACATATCATCTGAAATTTGTGGTTGCCAAGGGAAAATTTTTAAATATTTTATATGAATTTTAAGTGCCCGGGGTTAAGGGTTGGTTTGAGGTCCCACAAACTAGATTGTCAGCAAATGGCAAAAAGTGGATAAATTTTTTTTTAAAAGCATCAATAAACTTCCAGCGATGACAGTTTAATAAACCAATTTTAAAATTAGAACAAAAAGGGTTGGGGAAATTTTTAAAATTATGGTTTTTTTTCCCCCGTATCTGTTTCCCCAGTAAAAGGGTTAAAAAAGGGTTTTTGCCCCTTGTCAAATGGTGGTCAGGGAAAAGGGCCAATATTGAAGATATCCAAACAAAAAAATTAGAAAAACCCGGGTAAAAGGGGGGCAACCCCCCAATTTCGGGGCCCGGGTTTAGTTCCAAAAAAAAACATATTTCACCCCAAAATTTTTTGAGCCCTGATTGGGAAGGGGGTTTCAAAAAAATGCAGTGATAATCAAAAGGTTTGTTTCATTTTATATATTGTTTACTTTTTTTTTTTTAATAAAAAAATGTAAAATGGGAAAAGTTAAAAATCATTTAATTTAGAGACTGGTTTCCGTTATCCCAATTTCAAAAATGCAACCCTTTCCCGTACTAATCATGCTGTGCATATAACTTTGTTTTCCCACTGCCAGTAAGTGATTCACGATCACCGCAATGCCTGTGGAACCACGCTTTGGCAATGCTTCAGGGTTGGCGCACTAAGCAATTATGCCAACGTACTACCTGTACATATGAACACTAGCAACATGACTAAATTTGTCACAGTTTATCCATATTATGGAGCCAATTTATAAACAACTCAGTGACATACAAATTACAATGCATACACAGCCATTGCGGTTTACATCAGTCAGGTGGCATGTGGCGTCATGAAGTCTAGTGTTAAATTTTGTCGGTGGCTCATCAAGAGAATCGGTATTTGAAGCTCTTGCTCCAGGATCAATATTTGGTGGTACCTGATTCTCAATTTGGAATCAGCGAACCGCCCAAGCCTTATTGTCAACTAGGATCTAGTGATGGGCAAGGGACCCAAGGGATGACGTTGAAGAACTGCTACCCAACCATGAGTATACCGAAGTCCCTTTGCTGTACCAGACATGTATTATTTGCACTGTGTATTATAAAGAACAAACATTGTGTCCCACTCCATTTTATGTTTTCAAGATTACCACTGCACATCGTGAGCCCTCTAGTGGTGAAATGTATTCATGAGCCGGCTTTATGCAGTTCCATTTACTCCTCTTGACTGTACAAACATATCACAACAGTACAGTCATGGCGTGGCTACATGATTAAATAAAGTCATTTATATGCAACCGGAAATTCTCACCGCTGAATTCCACCTCTCATCCATTACTTTCAAATCTCAACCTTTTCCTGCACTTATCATTCAGTATGAAGAGTTTTCTACCTGAAAAAAGAGATCTCAGCGATTATTTGTTAGAAATTTTCAAAGTGAAAATTTTTCCCTGTAACTGTTAATACTAGAATGGAGCCAGAAGCACATGCCAACAGTTAACCATGATATAGTACCTTTCCACGCCACGCCTAGTTACGTTGCCAACCATGATGGCGCTGCAAAATAAAACTGGAAATTCAATGTTTGTTTTAAATCTGTAATTAGTGAAAAACACTGATAAAATCAACATACTTTACCAGATATATTCTCTTAAATATCTCGTGTAAAATGTTTAATTAATAAATAATAATGTGTGGACTTATATAGCACGATCACCTAACTGAGTGGTGCTCAAGCAAGCAGTAAATCATTCCTGAAACCATCTCAGCTCCCTAGGAGTATACAGCTAATTGCTGCCATTACAGCGATATAGGGCTAATCAACCAACTCTGCCCTCACATGTACCCATTTAACCCCTGGTGAGAGAAGCAATTATGGTTAAGGTCTTGCTCAAGGACACAAGTGTCACGTGCCGGATTGAACCCACATTCTGCTGCTAACACCAGAATTGAGTCCGTAGCTAGACCGCCGCCACTACATTCCAGTAATCTTTGGGCAGAATCTCTTGCTAACCATGTTTAAAATATTTGTCACTGATGGCCGTCCATATAAATAGGTGCTCAATGCATAACACAAAATGCCTCCCGAACTCCTGTATATATGTGATGGCGCCTCATAGGTAGGGGCCAATAGAGGCTTTAAGTTATAAAATATCCTGAGAAACCCTGTACAACTTAAAACACATTAAAAACTTAATTCAGCAAGCATCAACTACATGTAACTCAAGGATCTCAGGATGATCTGTCCAGAAGTCCTCCAATGATATCTGTGTGGAAAATTCACTGCTCGCCTTGTATGCATCACCTCTCGCTTGCCAACCTCTGTGTTTTACTTTGCAGTGTTTCACTGTGACCTCTGTTATCTTTATTTTGAGAAGAAAAAAAGATTTAGTTTAAGAATGGGAACCAACTGGCAAAGAGGTTTTTATGATCTTATTCACACTGAATACATGCAGGAAAAGTTCCTTGCAATCTCCCTGCATGTAAGGTCCATAGAGAGTGTGTGCATTGCCAGTCTGTAAAATGCCATATGTAAGCATAGCAACAGCGTGTACAGTTTTGCTACTCTGTCCAGTCTGCTGTAAGGCATCATGGGATTAGGGCAGCGACGCCGGGCTAATTCCAGAACTAAACACAACCATCAGCTGCGGGCGTAAATGCGATAAATGCTCCCTCAGTGCTCTCACATGCAGAAGTCTTCCAGATCACTACTTCTTTTTGAGACCCCGCCAGTCTGTGAACACTACATCATGAATGTCAAAATCCATTGTTCTTGAGTACTGTCATGTACTGGGTGAGAAAACCCAGCAAAATTGATGGGTATGACTTCGGTATTACAAATTTTTAAAATAGCAATAATAAAAGGAAAAATATGATTTTTGTAATCATTCAAAAAATTTGATTAAAAAAATTTTTAAATAAATTTTTCAAAGAAATATTTCAGGGATTTTACAAATTTTAACCCCAAAGTAAATGTTAATTTGTATCATTTATGTTTTTGAGTTTCCCAATATTATTAATTAACTGTGTACGGGCAGACATTTTGTTTGAGCCTTTAATTAAAAAAGAAAAGTTTTTGATTTAAAAACAAATTTGATAGTCCATAGTGACCTGCTTTCAAAGTCGCATTTTTAAACCAAGATGATTGTATTTCTAAATTTCGAAACAGTTTCAATGGTCCCAAAAATTTTTTAAATTATCAAAAAAAACCCAAGTTTACTTTATCCCCAAAAAAACATTTGACGTTAAATTATGTGGGAAAAATACATATTTAAGAAATTTCCCCACAGATAATTTTCCGATTTATGGTTATATGTAATTTCCCTTTCCGGGAAACCCTTGGGTTCTTGTTGAAATTTAAATTTCCCCATCTGGAGAACGGGTATTCTTTCACGGAAATTGCCTGACAGTCAAGATGGTCAATATATTACAAGTGGGATTAAAAAGGGGACAAGAAAAATTTAAACAGTGGTATATACCCCAAATCGGGGCTTTAAAAGGGCAAGCTTCCATTTGTTCTTTTTTTGTGTATAACCCCCCCCAGACGGGGTTTCCCCTTCCCCAAGTCAACCCCCCTCCATCCCCTGTTTTAAAAACGTTAGTTCGTGACCACCCTCTCCCCAACCCCCTGGGGATCCAGCTAAACAGTTCCCCCCGAAAATAACTAACCTCCAGCATCCATTCATGGATGATCCTCCAGTGTTCTAACAGCAGCATTTTCCAGAGCCCGGCATTTTCCGAGGCATCAGAGCATACGACAAACGGGGTTCCCCCAGTTCTTTTCAGAACATACTAATTAGATTCCACAGGTGTCCCCCAATGTCTTTTTTCACCCTCACCATGCAAAGCTACGTTTTACCTATGTGATATTTAGTTTAAACCATGATATAATGAATGACCACTTTAAACACCCCATGATTTTTTTTAGGGCAGTTTTAACGCCATGGGGGACCATTTGTCCATGGAATTTTGGGGGACTAAAATCACAACGGGTTTTTATTTCCTCAAGTAAAAGGGGGGCTATAGCCCATAGGCCGAGTTTTTGTGTTCGTGGTTTTCACCAGGAAAAAATAAAACTTATATCCCAAAAAATATTTTTGGGACAAAATGAATTTTCAGCCCTTGACAAAGTTTTGTGAAAAAAACCCAATGAGGAAAATTTCATTTTTGGATTTTCTAATTATCTAATATGGGCCAAGCCCAAAATCAGGGGAAAACCAGCACTGAGTAACTTTTGGGCTTCCTTTTAACAATTTGGGGATGAGAGTAAAAATTTCACGGAGCATCAAAATTAAAACTTGATTGTCCAACTGGTTCTATTCGATCCACCTACTCCCAAAAAACATTTTTAATGGGGTCCCCCAAAATAGTTTTTCAAAAAGTTAAATTTAATTAAAAAAAATTGTAATAGGATTTTTGGGGAAGTAGGGGGACAGACGTTTACTCATGTATTTACCATTTTCTATGAATCACATGTTTACAAAAAAAAAAAGGTCATACGACGCTGGGAAAAATGTACACTGGCCGAAAAGAAACCATAAATTTAACGGGTCTGGACAAGAAACCATCAAATTCCCCCCCAAAGAAGTGTCGGTTGACAATCCTGGGGGGCCATCTCCCGGGGAATTTTTCCCCAATATAGCAGAACAAACGCAAGACTTCTCACACAAATGCCCCTTTTTCCCCCCATGCCCCCCCCGGGCACCCCTATTAATCCCCCTCTTTCTCGCGCCAAGAACCCCCCAGGGGGCGACGACAAGTGGGAAGGGAGGGGGCGCCCTGGCCCAAAGGCCCGGCCCAATTTCTGTGGGGGAGTCCATCACCTACACCTGAGGCCATCACCGATAAGAGTACCAAGATTGGGTATCGAGAGTAGTGACCAGGGGAGGAAATCGTCGGGGTTTTCCAAACCCATCCCCAAAAGCGGTGGAAAGTAGGATGAGATCCCCCTACGATAAGATAGCCAGAACAAAGGAGCAATCAAACCACGAGCAAAGGGCGGCTTGACGAACCCCGTATACCAAAAAAGGGCTAAAAGAGACCCCCATTAACAAAAAAAAACTCAATAATACCCCAAATTTGAAAAACCCCCCCGCCCGAAGATTTTGGAATGCAAAACCCCGGGAACCCGTAAAAACCCCTCTAACTGAGGCCAAGTCCCGGGGAAAATGGAGGGCGTGGGACGGGGAATCAAATGATAAAAGCAATGCATGATTTTTCATGGTTAAAATCAAACAAAACAATCAAAAGGGGTACCCCCCTTTCAAGTAGGGCACGGAGGGGGGGCGGCCCGCCCTGGCCTGCCAGCCCCCCGGGCGCGAATCCGGAATAACACCGGGGTTCCGATTCACAACCGCCGGGATTTTCCCCGGGGACCCTTAAGGGCCCGCGCCGCACCAACGGATATCGGGGCTGGGAAGGGGGAAACCGCCCCCGCCCTCATGAGGGCCTTTTTTGGTAACCAGCCGCGGTAATAGTGCCCCGAGCGCTCGGGGGGGGGCCCGGAAAAAACAGGGGTTTTTGGGCCCCCAACCTGGGGGGGCGTCCCCGACCCCCTGACGGGGCACCTTTTTCCCGCCCCCACCGAAAAGGACTTTTGGCAAAAAATGTCTGGGGGGAAGTCACCACTGTTTTTTCGCGAAACCCGCCGGGGGAGGGCCCCCACCGCCCCCCGGGAGGGCCCCCTCCCCGTTGGGAATTGTTCACCGGGGAGGGTTTCCCCGGCCAAAGGAAACCATTGATGGAAGATGGAAAAAGGGCCCCCCCGGGGGTGCCCTCGGGTTTTCAACGTAAACAAGTCCAAGGGGCTTTTAGCCGGGCGTCAAACATCCCCGGATGGTGGAGGTTTTTTGGTGACACGCGAACCCATCCGAACTGTAGTTAAAGAACAAAATTTTTTAATTCCGCGGGCGTTTTCAAACAGATAGTTACCCACCGCCAAGAAGAATGGGACGATGAGGGGTTACCATCTAAAAAATAGGGGTTCCTGTCGAACCTTCCTGGTGGAAGATTCGCCGCCGCCGCCAACCCCCCCCGGTAAAAGGCCCGCGGAAGGATGGGAGACAAACCCAGGTCAGGTGAAGATTCCCGGGCTGGGTGCGGACCCCGGGGCTGGAAAGAATGTCCGGCGGGGGAGAACCACCCCCCGAACCAGGGCCCGGGGAAGCCTGGGGAACCACGTTTCCCCAAACGGGGCCACGGGGAAATTTTTCAACGGCCTGCCTTTTGGCCACCCGATCAGGAGACAAAACGGGGCCCGGGTTTCCCCCGATCGCAGGCGCTGTCCGCCAGGCATTGGGGGCGAAACCTGAAAAGACCGGTGGGTTTTGGCGATCCAAACAAACCACGGGGACGGTCGATCATATTGAAGATCAATTGCACCGAGGGGAAGGGTTCCCCCGTGGGGGCAACCCCCCAGACAGGGGGTCAAACCCCTTTCCCCGCCGAATGTGAACCCCTGACAAGGTGATGTTGTGGAGCACCAGTGGGGAAGGTCCCACGTCAACCCAAGGGTTCCCCAGGGTTTTTCCCTGGCGGTTGAAAAGGCACAAGTGGTGTTGTCGCCCCGGGGGACCCCGCCGGTAACCCCGGTGGAACGCCGAGGGCCAGCGAACCTCATCTCAACACATTTATAGAGCCGCTGATCGGTTTTAAAAACCCACCGCCTGAGTGGGGGCAGATCCCATCCGGGGCAGGGGGATCCCCCGGGGATGGTCACCGCTTTCGGCGCCGGGACGGCCCGTGAGGTTGGGGGGGGACATCCCCAAAAAGGGGGGGACCGAAAAGGGCCGGAACGGGGAGTCGATGGGAACCCCCGGTGGGCGAACACCGCAACGATGGAGGACGGGGGCACGAGCCGCAAAATCGAGATCGACCATGCTGGCCATGAGACCCCAGTTTAAACCGGGGGACCACCCCGCAGAAAAACGACACGCATCCCAAAAGTTTTTCACCCCCGAGTTGGCCCGGGGGAGACAAAAGGTCGGCTGGGCCCCGAAAAGGATTCGGGACTGGACTTTGCATTGGATGAAGCCCAGATCGGGCCCCCATCCGCCATGCTGTGCCACCGGGGCCCGCCGGGCCCCGATAATCCAAGTCAAATGAACAGAACCCCGGCGCGTGCCGCATTCCCGCCACCGGTGAACACCCCGGGGGGGGGAAAGACCCGGGAGGGCAAAAAAGGTTGTGCAAAACGGAGGAACTCCGGTTCGGACATCGACATGGAGATAGGGGTCCCCAAAACCCAAACCCCCCCCAGGCCCGGGGCAGATGGACTCGAATGATCTTTTGTTCACCAAAAGGGGCGGCGGGTGATCGGGGGAGGGTAGATTTGTATGGGGACCGCCCCCCCCTTTTGGGAACCAAAAAAAGGGAAATCCTCCCCCCCGATTTGGGGCCGGGCGCCGGCGTGTTGAGGAGGGGGCCACCCCCGAGGCGGGCCGCGTCCCGGGGTGGGTGGACGCCAATTTCCGCGGGGGGGTCGTTTGCCAAACCGGTCGGGCCCACCTCGGACGGAAAAGGGCCCCGGACCCGCTGGAGGCGGAGGCCCCCCAGGTCCGTGATGGGGCGCCTCCCCGGGCCCGCGCCAGCCCCCAAAACGGGGGCGCGGCGGGGCCCGTTGGGGTGGGGGTTTTACCCCCGGGGGGTTGGCCCCGCCGCGTCCTTCAAAGCGCCCAAAAAACCAAGGGTGCCGGGGCGGGCGTGGGGCTTTAAGGGCCGGCGGGCCCTTGGGGTTTTGGGGGGCTGGTTTTTTAAATTAATCTTCCCGTGGGCCCGGCGGGCCCCGCCTCCCTCGACTCAAATACCTAAGGGTCAGGGGGAGGGGGGAGTCCCTAGATGTTCCCCCGCGGGGGGAAAAGGGGCCCCCCACGTGGGCCCCCGGGGAGAAAACCCCCAGAGATATGGAGAACTGGTCCGGGGAAAAGCAACCATGGTGGCAATGGGGGGCCGAAAAAGGTCCGCCGGGGCGGGAAACTCCCCAACCCGGCCGACCAGAGCAGGGGGAAGAAACCACCACCCCAGCGTGAGGGTTCCACCTTTTGAGGGGATTCAAGCTTTCCCCCCCGGCGGCGAAAAAAATTTTGCCAGGGAAAAACCCCATCAGCCCCAACTTGTCCTTGAACCGATCTGCCAAAAAACAGTAAAAACAGCCCCGAATGGTGTAACCCAACTCCGCCAGGAACCACTTTTCCACTGGGAAGGGAAATTCGCTCAAAACCCGGGCCCGGGACCGAAAAAAAGGGTGTATAGCCGTGGTCGTGGAACGACGCGGGGCTACTGTTTCCCCCAGGGGAAGCTGAACCCGACCATGTCGCGCTGTACCAAAACGTCCGCTCCCTAACCGAGGGCCAAGGGCAAATGCCCCCGCCCTCGAGCCCCACTGGGGGACGAGGGCCGGGCGACGGGGGATCCCCGGGCCCCGGTCGCGGGGCGAAAGGGGAGAAACCCGGGGGCCCCCCCGAACTCGCGGATGATGGCTCAAGCGGGGGAGGCGGGCGCCGCGACCCGGGGGGGGCCCACATAAGATGGTCGCCCAGCCCAGGATAGAGGGCCCCGAGGGGGGGGGGGCCCAGTTGGCGCAAACCGCCTGGGGGTAAGCCCACATGGCTGACACCGAGGCCCCCAATGGACTGCAGGGGGGAAGAAACCGGGCCCCAGACACTGAGTTTTGGGGGTTTAGGTGCGGGCCGGGCAGCCCAACGGAGAGGGTCGGGGCCCCTTTTTTCCCCTCGAAAAGGGGCCCCGGGGGTCGAGGACAAAAGTCGCCCCCGGGGGAACGGCCGCCCAGCCCGGGGAAAGAAAAGGGGGGAGGAATGGGGGCCCGTTTGGGGCCGCCGGCGTCGATATCAGCCCGGAGAATGGGCCAGCGGCACCGGTCGTGGGCCGCAAAACCCCCCCAGCACCCGGGCGCCCCCAAGGGCCGAGCACTGGCCGCCCGCGGGGCCGGAAAAGGGAGGGGGGCCCGGGCTACCCCTGGGGCCTTTCTTTTGGGTCACCCTGGCAAAGGGGGAAATTTTTAAACCGCCCGGGGCTACCCCGGTTGCCAACCCCTGACATGGTGGTTGGGGACGGGGCCCCCCCACCCCACGCACGGTTTGCCGTGCTCCGCAAGGGGGTGGGCAGGACCCCGGGGGGGATGAACCCCACAACCCCAAACAGCCCGCCCCCGGGAGGGAATTCTCCCTGCTGGCGGACTCGCCCCCCCAAACGAGCCATTCTTTATTTTATTTTTGAAGGGAAAATTTACAAAACTCAACCGTTGAACAAAATATTTTCAAACTAATCGGGCACAGTTTATTTACGATAAAAATTTAACATAACCCCGAAAACTGGAAACCAGTCACCGCGCTTTGAGAAAAAAAGGGGGGATTAAATGGGGGTGCCCCCGGGGCATGGAAAGGCGCTTTTTTTTGGGGAAATCTTGCTTTTTTCCATATGGGGGAAAAAATTTTTGTGATGGCCCCCAGGTGAGGGAAACCGAATTTTGAGATATCACAAAAACAATTTGATTAATTTTTTAAAACCCCCAAAAAACTAAATCTTATTCTTAAATGATATGGAAACAAAAAGATAACCTGCATACAAAAACACACTTTGTCCGCGGAAATCACCTGGTACCTAAAAAATCACAAAGGAAAAAGTCACATGGTCTATAATTACATTAGGGGGGCGATATTGATTTTTTTTTAAAATGATTATTCGGGCCCTGATATCGATAACCATATTAGCTCAATATGGGGAATTTAAAAATGAAAAAATGTATATATTATATTTAAAAAAAAAAATTGGGCACCAAACAACTACTTTTTCATGCAAGTTCTAAAATTTAAAAATAAAACAAA
>JAQQFT010000292.1:0-31820 GCA_029582265.1 Zoroaster sp. YZ-2022 | reverse complement strand
TTTTTAAGTAGTGTAGAATTGAATAGTGGAATGTGGGAAAAGGTTGAGATGATGATGAATGATATGATAGATGATGCCCTCCCCCTCCCCTTCCTTCCCATTGGGTTTCAGTGATGAGTAGAACTAGACGGCCGGAACTAGTGGTCTTGGGATAACATGACAGACGGATCATTTATCGATAGATTGTGCCGGATAAAGATAGAAGAGTAATGTCGAGAGCTGAAAAGGAAGGTTCAGAAATATCAGGATTTATCGAGAGCTCCGCAAGTGTGGCAAGTCAAGGTACGGTTATTCATGTGGATAGTGGGAGCACTTGAAGATCTCGAGTGTTTTCGCAGAATCCTTGCTGTCCCTAAGAGTGCCGCCTTTTGTAGTAATTCTACTCTAACAGATGTTCCTATCTCCTTGAGATGTTTCTCCAACGCCTTCGGGATTGTACCCAGTGCTCCCACTACCACAGGAATAACCTTCACCTTGACTTGCCACAGCTTGCGGAGTTCTCGCAATCCTGATATTTCTGACCTTCTCCTTCTCCTTCGAAGCTACTCTACTATCACCCGGCACAGCTATATCAATAAGATGACACATCTTCTCATGCTTATCAAGACAACAACATCCGCCGTCTATGTTCTATAACATGATCTGTCTGGATGTTGAAGTCCCAGAGAATCTTGACTGATCCGTTCTTCAACCTTTTCCGGCACATGGTCGTACCACTTCGATTGCACCTTGACACGTACTTCTTACACGATCCCAATGATCACCTGGCCAATTTGTCGTCTGCTTTGTACTCTGTCTGAGATGACTCTGCATTCGCTGACAATGTGAAATACAGTCTCCTCCGCCGCATTGCACATTCTGCCATAGAAGAGACATCTGACTTCTCGATCCTGCCTTCATCACATTCGTCGGCAGAGACTGGTCTTGCGCTGCAGTAATCAGACCTCGGTTTCTTTCTTAGTTCTCCTCTCCTCAACCATTCCAAGTCTTACTACTTGCCACTTCTTCAGTGCATCTCAGGAATCGGCCGTGAAGTGGTTTTTCCTGCCAATCTCGTGTTCTTTCTTCTTCTTGATTCTTATACTCCTTTGGACCTAATTCGTCTGCCTTCATGTATTTCGCGCAACCTTCAACAACTTTTCCCGAGTACTCTTACATGACACTGCAAGCCCTCTCGATGTTAGCTGTCTGATACACTAAGAACCTCTTCCGCCCTCTGACCTCGGTAGATAGAGTTTGCTGACATTCGACCGTGGATGTAACATACCGTATAGCGTCATCACTTTCCTCGTTTTCCTGTCAGCAAATCAGATCTGCCTTAGTCCACTGACATTCCCGCACTGTATCTCAATGAACAGCAAGTGTTGATCGCCTTTATCATATTCCTCCATTCAGCTTGGACTTCAAACACTTCTTCACCTGTCTTATATACTCTTTCTGTCTCTTTTCGATTCTCGTAGTACATGATCTGCTTCAAGCACCCAAGATACTTATAACTTCTTCTTCACCCAACTCCTCAATTGTGTGCCACCTGGTAAAGCAATTCCATCCGAATTACCTTTACCCTCTTCATGGTCATCGCAGCACATTTCTCCAGACCAAACTTCATGCCGATGTCATCACTGAAGATCCGTACAGTCTGCACCAAGGAATCAATCTCTTTCTCGTTCTTCGCAAAACAACTTCAGGTCGTCCATGAAGAGAAGATGATTAATCATGCATCCATCCTTCTGTCATCTCGTATCCGCACTAACCTTCCGCAAAATCATCGTCAAGGAACAGCGCCAAAACAAACAACATACCTCGTCTGATGTTTACCTTACCAAGACATTCAGCACTGGCCATCAGAGTTGTTCTCATGTCTTGCTCCACCCAGGAGACATTTCACCCATCAGCTGCCCCTATCGTATCCAAACATTCCATAATCCACGAGTGTGATACCATGTCGTATGCCTTCTTGTAATCTATCCATGCCATGGCCAGATTAGTTTTCCTGTTCCACAGTCCTTTAGCACCGTCTTATCAATGATGAGTTGGTCTTCATTCCTCTGACCGCTTATTGCAACCTTTCTGCTCATCTGGAAATAACCTGCTGATCTTCTATGTGACTATACAGATCTTCTGCAATGATACCGGTCAGAAGTTTATACATCATGGGTAGACATGTAATAGGTCGATAGTTACTTGCAACGTTACCCTTCTTAATGTCCTTCATGATGAGAACTGTTCTGCTTCAGTCATCCACGTCGGAACATTGCCACGCACTAAGCATTGTTGCAGCTGCTGGGCTATTCTTTCATGAAGACTACTGAAGTTCTTTAGCCAGTATCCGTGCACTTGGTCTGTCCGGGGCTTTCCAATTCGGCATTTTCCTCAACTGTTTCTTCACCTTGCTCAATCAATCTGAAATCCTCTTGTTGTTGTACATCTTTAACTCGTCTTTCACGTCGGCTAACCATTCTGCTTGTCTGTTATGATCACCAGGCTGATCCCAAAGACCACCCAAAATTCCTTGCCTCTGCTGGCTCTGGGCCCACTGTGAGTTGTCACATTTCCGTCCAATTCTTTGAATAATTGACGTTGATTTGTACTGAATAGACGATTTGATGAAACTGCCGACTCTGTCATCGTACCTCTTTACTTTCACAGCCTTCGCCTTAACCCTTTGCTTTATTTCTTCCTTAACTACACTCATCCCCTTTCCTTTTACTTGATACTTCTTCATTAATCTGTTCCTCATATCTGAATCTATCATTGCACCTCTATCCATTTGCTCTATTCTACGAGATCTTTGCGTAACTCGTTAATTTGGCCCTCAAGTCTGCGTTTCCACCAAGGTTTATTATCTTTATGTCGGATTTGAATGTGAAGATTTTACCCTGATCTCTCCGCTACTAACTGCACCTGCAAAGACAAGATCGTTAATTTCAGAAAGATTAGTAGTACTTACCGTCCCAAGGATTCTATACCATAGTGACATTTGTCAGCTTTTTCCTTGGGACCAGGCAATGCAGGAATACCCACTACCTGTCCTTTACCGATACCATTACCTCTTCAATCCTCTTCCTAATCTCTAGCTCTTCCTCCGTCCAGTCTTCTGTTCCTCTTCTATTCCTCCACTGACCTCATCCGCACTCTGGGAACTTGCCAGCTCACCAGCGACCACGTTGTCCAGTTCTTCCTCCTGCACGTCTTCATCCCCAGCCTCTGTCCGTGATATTATTCTACTCATCTCTTCCACCTCAACTTTCGTTAGCCACTGATTATGTTTGATTTGTTTTACCTGGTCGGCAAGCCGCTGTTCGCTTATTTCAAACATGCCTTTATCCTGCCATATGTTAATCATTCTCCTTCTGTAACCTCTGTTCTCTGGCTTGCTCCATATAAAACATTCCATTGCAATTCTGTTATCGTCCTTACTCCACTTTCTCCTGTTTACAGCACGATTTGTTATTGTTCTGGCATATGTGTGTACGATCTGGTGGTACCTGCTCAAGCATACCGACCAGAACGGGCGATGGACTTCCTCTTTGAGAGTTTGTCGCTGATTCACCGTTGAGTTGATGCTGCTAGCATTCATTATTATCATCACAAAATTGTGAAAAAGTTGTATTGTTTCAGGAAATTACATGCAAAAGCGATGTGTATTTCACCCGCAGTAGTTCACTCAGCGTTAGTTGCTATCAAGATGTTCTAAAGGACGCAGATGGAACGCGTGTCTCACTGCTAACTATATACACTGAGTAACGTAGTTGTAAAGAGTCTTCGAAATCGGAGAAATCAAAAGGTTTTACAGTAAAAGCCACAAGATCTTTAATGGCCGATGTTGAAACTTACCTGTAGAGTCTACTCGGTAGCACCTAAGGAGTACACTTTTGGTAATGATTATACGACGGGAAACAATAAATATTTTCGCTTGAATCGAGAGCCGATCTGTCGCAGTGTTTTTGTCTCGACGCCATCATATTATTATTTCGCATTAACAGCATGAAAAGAAAGATCTTGTTTTCCTTTCTGCCGGTTACATTCGAGTCAAGCTACGTCCCGAGCCTTAGATCTCGAGTGTCTTTCGCAGAATCTTGCTGTCCTAAGAGTGCCGCCTTCTGTAGTAATTCTACTCTAACAGATGTTCCTATCTCCTTGAGATGTTTCTCCAATGCCTTCGGAATTGTACCCAGTGCTCCCACTACCACAGGAATAACTCTTCACCTTGACTTGCCACAGCTTGCGGAGTTCTCTCGCTAAATCCTGATTTCTGTACCTTTTCCTCTCCTTCGAAGCTACTCACTATCACCTGGCACAGCTATATCAATAAGATGACACATCTTCATGTTATCAAGACAACAACATCCGCCGTCTATGTTCTATAACATGATCTGTCTGGATGTTGAAGTCCGAGAATCTTTTACATGGTCCGTTTCTTCAACCTTTTCCGGCACTTGGTCGTACCACTTCGATTGCACCTTGACACCGTACTTTCACACAGATCCCAATGATCACCTTGGCCAACTTGTCGTGTCTGCCTTTGTACTCTGTCTGAGCATGCACTCTGCATTGCTGACAATGAAATACAGTCTCCTCTGCGCATTGCACATTCTGCACATTGAAGAGACATCTGACTTCTCGATCCTTGCCTTCATCATCATTGTCGGCAGAGACTGGTCTTGCGCTGCAGATCAGACCCTCGGTTTCTTTCTTTAGTCTCTCTCCTCAACCATTCCAAGTCTTGCTACTTGCCACTTCTTCGGTACATCTCAGGAATCGGCCGTAAGTGGTTTTTCCTCCAATCTCGTGTTCTTTCTTCTCTCTTTGATTCTTATACTCCTTGGACCCAATTCGTCTGCCTTCATGTATTTCTGCAACCTTCAACAACTTTTCCGAGTACTACTTACATGACACTGCAAGCTCTTCTCTCGATGTTAATGCTGTCTGATACACTAAGTAATCCTCTTCCTCCCTCTGCCCTCGGTAGATAGAGTATGCTGACATTCGACCGAGGATGTAACATACCGTACATCGTCATCAATTTCCTCGTTTCCTGTCAGCAACATCTAGATCTGCCTTAGTCCACTGACAATTCCGACTGTATCTCATCAGCGACACAGCCCAAGTGTTGATCGCCTTTATCATATTCCTCCATTCAGCTTGGACTTCAAACACTTCTTCACTCGTCTTATATACTCTTTCTTAAGCTCTCTTTTGATTCCTCGTGCAGTACTGATCTGCTTCAAGCACCCAAGATACTTATAACTTTCTTCTTCACCCAACGCTCTAATTGTGTGCCATCTGGGAAAGTAATTCCATCCGAATGTACCCTTTTACCCCTCTTCATGGTCATCGCAGCACATTCTCCAGACCAAACTTCATGCCGATGTCATCGCTGAAGATCCGTACAGTCTGCACCAAGGAATAAATCTCTTCTCGTTCTTCGCAAACAACTTCAGGTCGTCCAGAACTTACCTGTAGCACCTACAAGGAGTACACTTTGGTAATGATTATACGACGGAACAATAAATATTTTCGCTTGAATCGAGAGCCGATCTGTCGCAGTGTTTCTTGTCTCGACGCCATCATATTATTATTATTATTATTATTATTATTATTATTATTATTATTATTATTATTATTATTATTATTATTATTATTATTATTATTATTATTATTATTATTATTATTATTATTAAGAATAACTGAGAATTTAAAGTATCTCAGACAAAGTGATGTTTCATATAACTACTCTTACTCTATACATAATAGTGACGATCTACAGCTTTACCATGCTTTACCTACCCTAAACACAGATGTAAAACAAAATTACCTGCAGAAGTTCCAAGTAGACCAAGACTGACAGCTCAACTTTATGCTTTCGTGGAAACCAGTCAAAAGAAGGCGTGGTCCCAGTTATCATGCAGACCAGCCCAAAGGCCGGCAGAATACCAAGGTCAGAAACGCCAGGCCAATGTTGGTATGAACGACGTAGCAAATAGCCCTGAACTGTATAGATCACTCCAGCTATGACCACGACTCGGTGACTGCATCTCCTTAGATAACCCAGCTACGGGCTGAACAAATATACCAGGCCATTGGCTGGATCCTACACAGCCTGCCAAAACGAGAAAAATATACACGTGAAAGAATTTAAAAGACAAAATCGTCACGATCGAGCAGACCTTAACAGGGCATGGAATCAGTGTCCTAGTTTAAGATGAACACAATTACAGTGACTGCCTGCTCATTTATGCAGCAGCATCCGGTAATAATGACCTTTAAAGTGGGGTATTTTTTCAGTAACTGAGTTAATCCTAAACCTACACCGATTCCATGCCCTGTTGATCATGACGACATTTTCCTTTAAATGTTGCCTCACACGGATCTTACTCCAAAATGCTACTGTCGGTCCCGGACCTGACATAATGAGGCCACTGTGTAGTCAAACCACCGTTTGTCGCCATGCATGCAAAATGCCCTGGTACTACTAGTGTTGGAGTTATTGGCTCCATGCATTAGTGTAACGTTTTCCAGTGAACCCTTCTTCACTGGAAAAAGTTACAAAATTGTCGTTGAAATCCTTTGTTCATTTGAACAATTCCTAATGCTCAATGTCGTCCAGCAAGACTAGTAAACAAGTCACTATTAGCTTTTGTCGGTGATTAAAACCTTGTAAGTCTTATTCACAATATAGGGTTGTTGTTTCTGTGCTTTGACGTTTGTCACTTGGATAAGTTTTCTCATTTAACCCAAAACATCAGCTAACCCTTAAAAAGAAGTCGCATACAAGTCTAAGACGAATGATAAGAAGTGTCTTTTGTTGCCCTGATGGATGTTCATATTGTCAACCACGGTTGGCAAAATAGTGTCACCTTGTCGTGAAAAAAGAAAGGTAGGTTACATGAAATAACCTAATTATATATCCAAGATCCGTTCTGAGATGTTTTTAAAATGTTTCGATAAACCATGGTGGGTTTGATAATCGTGCAGATGATAATGGTCTACACTGAGGTGAGGTCAAAGGCCAAGGTGAACCTCGTATTTCACTCAGCCTTGGTAAAAACAACAACCCAGCCAAAAGCAATATTACTGATTTTTGAAATATTGTCAGCACCTGCTCGTTATACTGATATCATGTTTGGTAGAACTCGTGGTGCTGTCGGCCATCATTACAACTTATAATATCTCTGACTTGCACAAGCAAGCATATATTTTATATCCTGCTATTTTCCTTCAATAAGGGAAGAACATTTCATAAAAATATTTAATATTGTAAATAGTTCCAATTAGAATTATAGAAAATAATGAAGATTCGTTAATTTGGGCCATACCATGTACAGCCACAAAAAAACATGCAAAGGGTTATTTGCGCATTTCACTAAAGAGATAGAGATATAACATTTCAAATAAGGCTGTAGTTGAAGAAGAACAGGTTGAAAGAATTGATGCGTGTTGCCGACGGATCAGAATGGATGTCGGCAAATGGATGGGGGGAAAAACAGATGTCGGCAAAACAAAAAGCATTTCTACACGAACAACGATCATCCATATCACAATAAAATACTATAAACATTATTATTATTATTATTATTATTATTATTATTATTATTTTCTGTGATGTGTGTTTGAATGCTAAAACCATATGAACACCTAAGCACATTTGTTTTGTGA
Organism: Zoroaster sp. YZ-2022; assembly: GCA_029582265.1. Taxonomy (NCBI): domain Eukaryota; kingdom Metazoa; phylum Echinodermata; class Asteroidea; order Forcipulatida; family Zoroasteridae; genus Zoroaster; species Zoroaster sp. YZ-2022. The sequence continues at coordinate 24,161 of JAQQFT010000292.1, read as the reverse complement.
CATGTACAGAGGATGGTCGTTTAGCATTTAAACGCGTTCCTACACGCATTTAAACGGTGAAGAGCAATGAAAATTGCTGATGCGGACTCGAACCCGCGACCTCTCGAATACCGTACGAGCGCTCTACAACTGAGCTAACCAGCCCCTATGTTGGTGGGCGGTCCACTAATATGCCAATTATCCATTGCTCTATGGGCCAGGTCAGAGGCCAAACCATATCTGCCGAGTAGCCAGGATCAAGCCCGGTCAGATGCAAACAACCTGGGTAACGGCAGAGCGGGGATCACACAACTTGGGACGCAAGCCTTTTACGTGGTTGTACACAAAGTAGATTTATAGAGAGAATATTATATAAACGGGTGAGCAAAGAAAATTGGCTGATGCGGACTCGAACCCGTACGAGCGCTCTACCAACTGAGCTAACCAGCCCCTATGTTGGTGGGCGGTCCACTATGCAATTATCTATTGTTCTATGGGGCCAGGTCAGAGGCCAACCATATCTGTGAGTAGCCAGGATCAAGCCCTGGTACGGTATTCGGAGAGGTCGGGTTCGAGTCCGGCATCAGCCAATTTTTCTTTGCTCGCTACCGTTTAAATGTATGTATGTATATAGTTTGATATTTGTCAAGGCATTATACTCACCCGTTAAAGCTGCACTAGAATTAAATTCCTTCCTCAGACTGCAAACAAGATACTAAAATTATACAACGGTCCAAAGATGATGAAAAGTTCGAGGAAAACGAAGAAAGTGATCACCCAACCCACCACTTCCACCGTGAACATCCAAGCTAAGATGTTTTACATTTCGGTCAAGCGACAGTAAGCGAAGTCCCGCATTCCGACTCAGCGCTGATGGTAGTTTCGACTCGAAATTGAAGCTGCAGATCGTCACTATTTATGTCAAGCGTTTGGTTGATTTTTAAAACGTTAGTGGTAATATTATATTATGAACTTTGGCGATGCCAGCGCGAACATTCGCGCAAGATACCTTCAGCTCGGTCAAGCTACCTTGATACGGAAATGTTATGACGGCAACACATGACCTTCGCCCGGTGGCGCTGTGGAGTCGAAATGAGACATACGAAATTTGAAGCCAGATGGTAAAATGTCTGTTTGCAATCCCATAAGATTCAAGATATAATGATGTATAAAAATCAATCTATGAAACTTTTCAGCTTATTTCTTTATTGTGCTATTGCAAAAAACATTGAAAATGCATTAAGATTGGTTGTATTAACGTTGTCGTTCTGTCTTCGGAAAACCGTTGTATTTTGGAAATGATTTAACGGATAGCACCTGAGACAGAAAATATTTCACGGGATGTTTGATACCATCATCAACTTGTCATCATGTAAGTTTTTATCATAGAGCAAGGACTCGTTCTTACGGTTTTATGTACCGCACGGGAGCGCTCTACCAGCTGAGCTTTCAACCAGGCCCCTGTTATGTTGGTGGGCGATCCATATTTGCATGCAATTATCTATTGCTCTATGGAAATAAGTATAAATTAGCCCGGAGGTGGCCTTAGCTGGGATCCAAACCGGACCTTCATCAGAGGCTTTGACAAAGTATCTAATACATACATATATATATATATATATATATGTGGTGGACGCAAGCGCCCCTTGTTTGACGGGTATGCTTCAAGCGCTTTTGGTGATTCACACAATTGATGAAACTTTGTTAACCTTCTGAGTTCAAAGTATAGTTCATATATTTGGTCTGATAAAATATGACAGTTTGTGGAACAACTTCACTGAGTTCCTACTTGATTGTCCAGGACTGGGTGAGTTGAGATACAAGTTATAAATTGTTGACGTGTGGACTTTATTTTGTATTTTGAATATGTCTTGTCGGGATTCTAGAATTACATAATGACAATGCCTGGTACATGTATAGTGTATGTGTTGCTGTACATGAATTGAAGTATGGTACTTTATGTTATGTACATGTATGTACAATAGCAATGTGAGATGCTGTATTGAAATTCTGTATTTGTTATATAGTGGTGTTTCTTGGTTATTGTACCAACAAATAACCATTGACGTCAGATGCAATTAAACTACTTTTTGTCCTGAGTGGTTTGAGTTGACTACTGTTGTACCAGTCCCGCCTGCCGGTCGTCATCCAACCAGGGACTGGAGTCCCATCTCCCATTGATGTTCACACCTGTGCAAACTTTAGGGCTGCGCAAGAAGCCATATCACACATATATATAGCATACATATCACATTACTATAGGTACATATATGTATACAATATAAGTTCAATTACTAATTAATGTACTATATATATATATATATATATATACATATATATATATATATATATATATATATATATATATGATGACGCACATAGTAGACTAGTCGAATGTTGAGAACAAACCAACCAGTTTCTTCTCAGAGCCATCACTTCTTCCAAGAAGAGATTATTACATGGTAAATATGAAAGAACTGAATTATATCTATCTCCACCATGCAAAGCCTCAAATCTTACATTGAGTCAGATCATACTGAAAAGCACAAACCAACAGCTTGTATTCTTGAAGATATAATTGTTGTGTGGGTATCTTTAAAATGTCGCAGACTCCGTTATCAACCACACACAGCCGCATGATTGAAGGTTAGTTTGTAGGTTAGGGATAGGATTTCTGCAAGACAAAGATTTACTTCAGTCTGGGTGACTAGGGAATTGATCTCGCTAACAATACCATACTTATGTTGGATTCGTGGCGCATTGTGCTTTTCAAACGTATTCCTCATCACAATTTGTACATACTGAACCTGCTCCAAAACGAGGACACTGTGGGCCGAAAGGAAACTTTGTTTCGATGTTTTGGTACAACGAAGCAATTTCACGGCTTGGTAAAACCCTAAACTTGGACCCAATTTGCAAATTTGAGATTTTAGAGAAGTTTGATTCTCTAGATTTTCCTCTTTCATTTGAGATAGATTTGTAAAAATCTGCAAATCTGGTATCAAATGAAAGAGGGAAACCTATAGAATCAATTTCAAAGCTAGTCACATGTTGTTTTTGTTTCTGTGACACTTTCTTCCTTGGGAACAAATTCAAACCATGGATCATATTAGGATAGGCCTACAATATTCGGATCAGACAAGTAGTTCAAATAAGTGAGGCGCATAATTTACACTTAGATTTGAAGGACGAAGAGAAAAAAGCCGGACACGGGACACATGTAAGTGTCGACTCAGTCCGTATATACAAACGGGACTTTCCCGTTGGCCACTCAACGTTTGGGGACGGCATTACTGGTCGTACACAGGCCCTTATCCAGGAAATGGTACTGAGGGGGAACCATGTGTGAAGGTCGCTGGGGCACAAATATTTTCTTTGTACGTTCAGCAACAACTCCAAATTGCATTTACCAGTATGGGCACGGCGAACTGTATGGGGAACTCCTCTCACTCCCGCCCTCCCACACTTGGCTTCGGGCCTGGTCACCATGCTTATATACCCCCAGTGGTGGATCAAGAAAATACAGAGAAAGATTTATCCTGCCCGAAAGAAGGTCCCGTTTTTCGTTACACTCTTAAAACTAACGGTGTTGAATCAACATTTTAAAGAGTTCGGTCAGTGACAACTCTTTATAAAGTTGGATTTAACTTTTAAAAGTGTTGAATGAACATTGATAAAGTTAGACTTAATCTTGACCTTCCGTGTTAATTCAACACTTTCTTTTGAGTTTCGAATTTAACTTAATAAAAGTGTTGTCACTCACCGAACTCTTAAAAGGTTTATTCAACACTTTAGTTTTGGCAGAGTGTATCAACGCTGAAAACTGTCGGTTACGCTTCATCCGTGCCTCCACGAGTACTGCAAGCACTTGACCGACGAAGCAGATGAGATGCTTTATCCTATTGGTCAATCTGGTGTTGTTTGATTGATGGGCTGGACGGTCTCTTACTTACTGAGCAGGGATTGAGTCTAATTAAAGGTCCCAACTATACCGAGGTTAGGTCAGCTCTTACTTAAAACAAAAATTGAATGTTCCTTGTTTCGACCTTGATGAAATATTTCTTTTGAAAATGCGTTTGTTGAAAATATTGAAAGCAAGAACAGGTCACTGCGGTCATCCGTCTTTTACATAAAACCAACGACTCGCACACTGTAAAAATGATGTTTAGAATGTCACAAATTTCTAAACACTTAATTGTAACCACTTTTTTCACATGTTTAGCCTGAGCATGTTTGGCCCTGAACATGTGCTTTTTCTATGACGTGTGTTTGAATGCTAAAAACCACACTTGAACAGGTGTCAAAAGCTAGCTTTGTGACACATGTACAGAAAGTATGTCATTTAATCGCATTTCCTAAACGCGTTATATTTGCTAAACATGTGGGGAAAATGGGTGCAATTAAGTGTTTAGAAATGTATTTAAAAACAATTCATTTTACACCAATGTCAACTTTTCGTATTTATCTGTTATATGACAACATAATTACCTGACACTTTCACATGTTGTTTGTTTTATTTTTATAAACATAGGCTTTACCCCTTATAGAATCAGTTTTGCCAAGAATTTAGGACCCAAGATGTGCGTGTATTTCACTGCCTTTAACGTAATATGAATTATATTTCATATATGACTAGGACCTGCTCAGTACAGTTTGGGGTGGCTGTGGGGGAATGCATACAACTAAGTCAATGTCCTCGGGACAGGAATTCCAATAAGTTAATCTAATTTTTATGTCTATAAAATCTAAATCTAAAATTTTAAGAAATTCTGTCTTGCCCGTGAGCAGTATAATTTTAGAGATTAAAATTACAATTATAAATGTTTCTATTAGAAATATTCAAAGGAAAACATCGGCATAGTGAAGTGTGACATCACGTTTCCAGCGGTGCAGCATGGCGGCTGGTTCGACACATGTTTTGTTATTGTTCTGTGACGCAACACTTTTGAGACATTATTTGTGTCTCTGTATTATGATATGGGAACAACGCTATAGTACCGGTACTCTACATTGAGCCTCAGTAGTTGGGACAAAAATTGTGATGAATTTGAAGACGGTTTTCCGACTCTCCAATTTTTTGAGGGAAGCTTTCCATGAGGTGTCTTCGAAACGACTGTAAAATATTGAATTCTTATAGCATCATGCCAATCACGATACTTACTAATAATAAAGCATTTATATAGCAAGCGCCTTTTTACACGGGAAGGCCTCAAAGCGTTTTACAAGAAATCAGTACAAAGTTATATTAGGTGTTTCGAGCCACAGTGCGCGAACACCTCATGATATTGTTCGTTTTTTTGTAAATACTTTTTCTTCTTCTTCCAGTGAAACATATCCAGAGACAAAAAACATAGCAAGTTAGACCTTAACATGTGTTATACCTTAAGTTGCTAGACGTTTCATAGTGCGGTCATCAGATATCGAATTACACTCAATCAGAGTTTAATATTTCAAAAATTATATCCTCATGAACCACAAAAGATATTTTCACAATATTTACACCATGTTATAGATCTTGAATTATGTAATTTTTCGTACACAGAGCGTGACCCTAATCTGACCTTACTTCCTGTCCAAACCGGAAGTCAAAGGTTTAATATTAAAAATCATATCTCAACAACCACAAGAGGTAAGTTTACATTTTCTGCACCATTGTATAGATTGTTAATTGTCAAAATATTTACAATAAAGGTGACCCAAATTTGACCTTTACTTCCTGTCCAAACCTGGAAGTCAAAGTTGGCAATATTTAAAGATCATATCTCGACAACCACAAGAGGTAATTTCTGCAGTTTTGTACCCATTAAAAGGAATTGTTAATTGTCGAAAAATATTTACAAAAACATGACCCCAATTTGACCTTTACTTCCTGTCCAAACCGGAAGTCAAAATTTAATATTAAAAAAAATCATATCTCAACAACCACAAGGTGTAAATTCACAATCTTTCCACCATTGTATAGATTGTTAATTGTCGAAAAATATTTTACTACAAAGGTGACCCCAATTTGACCTTACTTTATGTCCAAACTGAAGTCAAGGTTAATATTTAAAAAAAATCATATCTCAACAACCACAAGAGGTAAATTCACAGTTTTTGCACTGTTGTACAAATTGTTAATTGTCAAAAATATTTACAAAAACGTGACCCCAATTTGACCTTTACTTCTTGTCCAAACCGGAAGTCAAAGTTTAATATTAAAAAAACATTTCAAAATCGTACATTATAAGCGAGGACGACGGTTTCGTCAAAATCACTATTCGTATCTGGAACTACACGAAAACGGGTTTGTAAATCTCGCCAAAGAAATAAATGCCTTCTCTCAAAAATTTCGGTACCAAAATCCAGCCCTATATGTATGAATAGTTGTTTTTCACATTTGAACTGTTTTTTTCAAGAATAAATAATGTGATTAAGTGTCAAATGTTGAAATGGACTTCAAACAAATCATCGTTGGTAACCACATCATATTTTCCTTACAGGAGTACTCTTTAATATGAAAAAATAATAATGCAAAAGTTTCTTTAAAAACATTCCTGACGTCATCATCACTGCCCTGACAAAACTCGAACACCTATGTGTTTGTAATATCACAAACACTTCCATCTAGTTTTGTTTATTTTTACTCCTGGGTGGAGAGAAACAATTCATGTTACAGAGTCTCTGCTACAAAGTGCCTCCAACTGATGACTTATGCCACCAAAACTTGAGATTACAGCTTTACAAAAAGAATTCTTGGTGTTGAGTTGATAATGGTTTTGAACGTCTCCTTGAAATATTTCTTTCTGAGATGCTACCGTTTTATTCAATTATTCAAATGTTATTTAAGTCCGAGCCTTCTGAAAAACAGAACTCTTTACAAAGTACATTGACATTTGTACTGAATACGAATTTCATTTGCCGATCGACATTTCTGCATGCATTTTCACTGATTTTTATATTCATATAACACAACCTGAAGCCCTATTTAATATTTTATACTCAAGTGGATTTCACAAATAAACCATTGATCATCATTATGCATACGCTTAAAAATATCAAGCTTATCAGAATGTTTTTTTGTCATCATTTTATTTGATGAAGATCAAGAGCTCAGGTCAGATCCGGTTTATATCCGTAAACAGTCCAAATACTGGTCACTGATTAAACCCGCTGAGGCTTAGATACGTATATATATAACGCGGAATACAGAACAAGTTCGCACATAAAGTAGGCCAAGATTTGGCTCAGTATAACTCCGTAAATATTGTCTGCAGCACTGCCCTTTCATGCGTCACTTTGTACTTCGTCGTTTTTGTCATTCGATAACAAAGTATTGAAGTGCCCGGCCGGCGGACATCCCCGTTTAAGACAACTTTGTTGGACTTCCGATCCAGGGGCTCTTCAAGTAACAAAATATAATCAAGGTAGGACACATCATTATGCTATTCTTGTTTTGTACAGGTATTTTTGGAAACTGGGTTTAGTTGGAGTTGAGTCACTCATATTCTATACTCAATGTATCAAGTCAAGATGAGTTAATTTAAAAAAAAAAAAAAATGGATGTCGTTCATCCGAGGACAAAACGTTCGATCTTGTCAAGTTGTAAAAAAGTGTAAAAGCTTCTAAACAATTTAGTTCTTTTTAAATAGAGTATAATCTTTCGTGTATACCATATAGGGACCTTATTAATTTATCTTGTTTTGTGCGGTTCTGAGAAAAAACAAATGTAAAACATATCAACATGGAAATAAACTTGCCTTTGCATTTATCTTGTCTTTTGAAACATTTATTGATAAAAGTCATTCAATGTATGTCTTGCTGCATCAAAATGTGTTATGTCATACAAAAAATTGACTGGATTCGAATCAATTACTTTGATGCAGAGATGTGACCTCTAGATGAGTCCATTGGAGGCAATTTTCAATGGCAATTGGCACCTCGACTCAATTATTAAGTCATTCTCATGTCTCAAACTCTTAGAATTATCCCCAAGCAGCAGAATTATTTATTCTGGACGAAACAAATTATTGCGTCGAATTGTCCAAGTTACCTTTTTATGCACCTATCATTATTATTTCTGGCGTCGCAGGGGTGGGGGTGGGGAGGCACTGTAATGGTGTCGCCGGAGGGTGGGGTGTTGGGTAATTGATAGGTGCATGCATGAACTATAGTTATACCAACAAGATGAATAAGTGGCATTACCACTGAGGGTATTGCTATGCTAAGACACGCAGTGTCACAGTTAATCTTTCCCCTTGTAAATGCCGGGCCTTTTTAGATCAATATAGGCCTGATTATATATTTACATGATTTTGAACTTCATGACCCCGAAATACAGCGCTGGCGCTCTAGCAATTGAATCCAAACCGTACTTATCCCTTTAATATGATTATGAGGGGAAATCTGGCATCTACCATTGCCAGCTCGGTATCAGGGGTCATTGCAATCGGCGAGACACACTTTCTCCCAAACCATGGAGGAAGCAATGTTGCCTTGCATACCAGTACTGTCTGTGTGTCTCATTATGCGTTTCCGTGTACATTGAAAGATTACTAATAAAAGTTAAATACACAAGTATTGTAGTATTGGGATTTTGATGTATTAATGAGGCTGGCCGTTGATTTGTAGAAGAGACGAACACATAAGGAGACGAGCTATAAGACGATGTAACTTGGTCTTATATCCGATTATTCCACTGTAGATCTGTGGCTTTAACACTAAATTCTTACAGCACTAAAAACTGACTGTAGGGTCAAGAAGTTATTGGACAGTAGAGGGATGATAAGAGAGCAACTAGAGCAGAATACAGAGGACATCAGTATAGGTCACTGACATTAGATAAAGTTATAGAGATTGATTGGGGGAATTTGTTTATTACTAAAGTAAAGGGTTGTTGCTGCAGGCATTGGGCAGGACGATAGGCCAAATTAACAGGATGTCTAGTTTACGCATGTAGTATCACTCAACATTGTATATGGGGCAGGGGGTTTAATCATGGAAGTATAGAATTAAATATTCGCAATAGTCAACGTCATAATATTAATTATTCATGGGCTACCAAGCATGAGAAAATTGTTATAAAGTTTGTCAGTGGAACACAAATTATATTTTTTAAACCATTATGGGGCTGAATGTTCGTTTTTTGGTTGTGTTTGTGTTTGTGGGTTTTTTTTTTTTTTTTTTTTGGGGGGTTTAATGAGGGAATTTTTATTGTTTAATTAATTTTTGGGGGAGTGGGCGCGTTCTGTTCACAAATAACATGTTCTTTGAAATTTCGTTATCATGCAGTACAGCACGGCGTATGCATTAATGTCGCTGATTGATTTATTACGAGAGACGGAAGACACATTCTGATCTTTCTCGACTACAATCTCTGCTGCCGATTCTTCCAGTATACGACACTTTTACCGGGCGATAAACCCAAGCTCAAACCATGGCTACCAATAAACAGAAATATGAAGCGATGCCTTAAAGGTGATGAACCGTCTGAAACTCCTGACAGCAACAGTAAAACTGAAAATCTCTGAAGATAGAGGAGAAGAACTGGGAGGAGCTACGGATGTTGTTCACATTATCCTTCAAGTCTGGCGTTCTTAGCATCTAGCCGTTTCTTCCTCTTGTTCGTATGCCTACTCATCTTCAGCGATGCTTTCAACATCAGGACACTTTCGGAGCCTGACAAGTCTAGAGACCCGTTATGAGTTGAGGTCGTCAAACTGGGACTCGTCGAGAGCTGGCACGAGGGCTGGGGAATCTTATCTTTGTGCCTTTCGTGGCCGCTGTTGGACGACAAGAACAGGCGCCCTATGGATCGGATTAGGTGCTCTTTATGGCAATTGGTACAGCCGTTGTGTTTTCCCGCAGTTTATTTTCTCCTCATACGAGCCGGGGGGAGGTTACCTCGGCGACCGTCAATCATACGGTAGACCCGTTAACCTGTCTTTTGATTGGATGGTTGAACCCAAAATGGACCGGTGGTAATGAGGACCACTTTGATCCGAGGCGGAAAACCGTATGGCGTACATTAATTATTGTGTGCGGTGAGATCTTGGTTGGGATTGGTTGGACCCAGGGGATGCCTCTAGCAGTCTTACATTGATGATAATGTCAGCACAAAGACATCAGCAGTCTTTTTCGGTGAGTTTATTTATAAAGGTCAAATATACAGATAAACTTGAAAGTAACGGAATCAATAGCGATAACGAGTTTAATGTCATAACCGACTGTTGCTTATATAAAGCACGCCCTCGTTAGGGCATGCAGAGAGGACACCCTTTTTGTTTAGTGCAGGGTGTATAATGATACCGTTTTAATTCATCGGTAGGCGCCATAAGTTGTCGGGACCACGAACAGTCTTTTAAATCGATAATTATCAGTTGCGGAATTTGAAGGGGCGAGGTTGGGCCTTAAAACAATTATGTTTTTCAACAACAGGAATTATCCAAAGCATGTTCGGGATCGGGACAATATTTGTTTTTACGAGTGCTGCTGTTGCTGAAAAGTGGGTTGATTTCTTTTCGAGATGAAATTGAGCCGTCAAGGTACAAGATATTCAATTAAAGGGATAGTATCGTCACGATCAGAGCAGACTTTCAACAGGGCATGGAATCGGTGTCCCTAGTTTAAGATTAAATACAGTAACTGAAATTACTGGCCTTTTTCGCAGCAACGGTGTATGACCTTATCACGTGGGTATTATTTTCAGTCACTGAGTTAATCTAAAAGTAGCGCTCCAATTTCAACCTGTTGATCGTGACCATATTGTCCATTTAACTGCAGAATGACAATGAAAATATTTGTAATTGCATAAAACAGAAACTGACCTGAAAAGGTCTCGGCGGGAATTTAAATTTCCCACAATTTTATGAGATCATTATTATTAAATTAGAGTTTTGACCCCAAATCGTACCTACACGCACTTGTCGAATGATGATCGTTTGAATCTGCCTAATTTTATTATTTTTTTTTTTTTAATGAAAGTACTTTTGACGGAACAGTTTCCGAATGATTGATACCTTCACCAAAATAACCGTTTATATCGTATTCGGTTATTTTGTTATCGTTTAAATTAAAAAATCCTACTTTTAATCACAGTTGAATGAAATAGATCTCAAGATTGCAGGTTCGAATCCTGCCTGCTGAGACCGCTGATCTTTTTCCCCGGGTTTTTAAAAATAATATTCTATTCGTCTTTGTTTGTGGTTATTATTGTGCATGGTTTCTGTAGTCGGGTTTTAGTAAATGCAATGATTATTTATTTTCATGGCTTTATTTAGAAGGTGTTTTAAAACGGTATTAGATTTCTTGGTAAATTGTTTGTTAAAATTTTTTTAATGAGTTTTTTTCCCTATTTTTGTTCTAAAGATACACCAGAAGAAGCTCTGGGGCGGCGCCTGGTGGTTAGGGGCCCATAACGAGCGTCTGTATTTTGTATCGTCGTTGCCCTTTTTTGGTTTTCCTCGGACGCGGGGGGCATCTTCATCGAACACCAAGGAACATAATGCATTCATGTTAGAGAGGACTACCAGCGACAATGACCCAGAAGTAGATGACCCTGAGGAAGAACAGATCGTTGTAAACACAGAAAGTTCGTCGAAAGGTTTATTATCTTTGGTTGGTGAGTGATCAAGTCATCTATAGTTACATAACATACCCCGATTCTGCTATACATAACGAGACTATACCCGGGGCCAATCGTAATCAGTGTTGTTCATAGGTTATAATATACAGTACATCTGCACCATTAAAAGCAAGCTGTCCTGTCGAAAACTCTTCCATGGAAACCGCTATCACGTGAATAGAAATGGGTCAATAACACGATAAAAGGCCCACAGGTCTATAAAATGGCACTGGCCTCAACAGCTATTTGCATCAAGCACCCCCCAAACGGGTCGTGAACAAAGCGGATTATACCTTCATAGTCACACTCAGCAAATATTGAGCAGAAGCCACTGGCGATAGCCAGCACTTGACCAACAGCAATAGGAACAAAGCAATATATACAGACAAACACACCAACTGTCAGAATAAAATAGTTTTTTGTTGATACTAATCGTCCTTATCACTAAATCTTGTTTTTTCAAGCCTTACCAAGAGCATTGTGGGATTTAATAAGCAACCCATCTATTTCTTCGTCAACATTGAAGTTTTCAGAAATGGCAGTCAAGCTGGGGTGGTGACTTTTTCCCAAAATATCTTGAGACTCAGTTCGGTTTGTCATCACCTCAAGCCAACTTTTTCATGGGTAAGCTTACAGGGATATCATATTTTCTAATTTTGGAATCAACCAAAGTATAAAAAAACTAATAACTAATTGAACCATTATGCACAACAGGCTTTGTGTTGAAGACTTTTAACTGCAATTGGGTCCGCTCTGCACAACCCAAAAATTCTCGGCATTTACCATAAAAGGGAACAGCCATGAAAGGTCAAAACTGACCCCGGGACCAGTTTGAGGGACCAGTTTTCATGTCACCATGTAGACATTTTCTCTAGATTTTGATGGAAAAGAAAATCCGAACCGTTGTTGGAACATTGTTAATTTCACGATAAATTTGGGAGGTCATTTTTGAAATTGGGTTTAAGTTTAGGGTTTTGCCAGAACCAGTCACAATTAGTGGTGGGTTTTGATACTCTGTGTGCGTCTGTGACAAAGAAAAGTAGTTTGAATAGCCCTGTCCAAACATGACTTGCTGATGGAGAAGTAGGCACGTGATGTTTAAACTCCAGCCAATCAACCCGTGACTGTAATGATTTCAAACGTTCACCTTGTCGTACTGTAATGGTAACGCAACGGAAATGATCAAATTTACAAATTGAAATTCCGCCAGTTGGTTTATAATATTTTAGAAATGGTAGTAGGTATGATTAACAAAACCCACATCACTGTTCCTATTTTGGGTGTGATACCTGTTCCAGCCGTCGCGATAGGCTCACTATTAGGTGGCTATTTGTAAAGAAACTCAACCTCAACGCAGGGCGCTATGAAACGGCCCCACGTGTAGCGTCATTGCATTGGTTGGACAGATTGCACTCTTGGGCATCGGCTGTGAAGCGCTGGAATCGCTGGTATCGACACTACTTACCACGACCCAGGTTGGTTTCAATAATAAGGGAACTGTTTAGATGGGACAAAATTTTACTTGCTTGGATTTATCCGCTCCGTGTATGTCATACCCCTCTAAAGGCATTGTACTCAATAACCCGTCCATGGTAGGATTACTTAATATTCAGAGTAAAATCTTCCGTTTAAACTCGAATGGAATGGAGTCAATAGAACGTGTTAACTAGTGATATATTTTACAATGCCTTTGTGATCCTACATGAAGGGCGCCCCGATGGTCGTGACGAGCGCAATACTTGCTGTCATTGGAAAGTACGGCCTCATTAAAACTGGATCCGTCCCGGCATGCCGTCCTTGTACATAAAAATGGGGTTTCCAACAGAAATACTGAATTTTCTAAATTTAAAATTATTTATAATTTTTCTTTCTTCTTCAAGGAACTATGGATTAAATACAATTAATCTGACCAGTGCCGCAATGTTGATTGTGGTTGAGTCCGACTGACCCAGTCGTTGTTGGGGAGCTGATGGAATTCTTATTTTTCGGCTTGCTACGTTGGATGTCAAGAAACTAGTAACGAGGTATTAGTCTATACAAATTAGTCGACATCTGTTCAGAGTTTCGCAATTCCGTGCTGGTTCGTTGATGGATTAAATTGTGTCTGGGTTTTTTTTTCAAAGAGCTTGATTTTTTTAAAAAAATAAATCCAACCAGTGAATTATCAGTACCCACTCGGTTATTAGTAATAAATTATAAATAATAATAATTTTAAACTTAAATAAAGCGTTATTTCAGTAAAAAAATATCTTTTGATGGAGTAGCATCTCTAACTTCATATGAAGAAGACAAACAAGTGCTAAATAATCATTATTATAAACATTTTTGTTTCTTTTCTGCAGACATTTTTTAATTGCTCGTGTTACAGGGACCAAGCGTTCAGGAGGGCTTTAGCTGGCTCGGTCAAACTCGGTTCATGCCCGATGGAGTGAACATGCACGCCATTCCTTGCATATGTTTCTTGTTGCCTGTTCAGTAGCTCTGAAGAGATACCACAAACTATGGTTACAATGAGGGTAACTATTCGCACCTTGCATAAGCTGTTGAGGGCACGTGTTTGACCACTGTGGGCGAAAGGGGAGACTGGTCCCCTGTTTATTCACGCGCCTAAAGCCAAAGCGTGACGTCAGATCTTCGGCAGCGAAAGCTAAAGGGGAGCGATAGTGCGTCGAATTTGGCGAATTTGAAGTTGATTTCGTACGCGGGAATATCTCCAGCGATCATTGGCTGGGAAGACACGCGGCTAGTACCATAACATACGCGCATAAAGTGTACGCACAACGCTCACGCGACACCAAAGTGGCTATCATCAAGACACTGGATGTAACTTCACCGCTGAGGGCTACGATATGCACTGAGCGAATACAAACTAGTGATCAAAACAAATTGAGCAAAAATAAGAAACAAGGACGAAATTAAACGCAAAATTAGAGAAAAAATGCAATGAAAGAGAGGTAGCAGGCGCACCCTCGACGTGTTGGTCGGGTTCATGGTGTGAACACCATCCGGCTGGATAAAAAGTTGTTCCCTTGCTGACATAATTACCCCAAAATATAACCATCATTTTCAGCCAATTAAGGGAGTTTCAATTAAAACATAATTAAGTTTACAACATGCAACAATCATTTTCAAGTAAACCCCCAGAGGGAGAACAGGTGTAATGGTAGGTTTTGATGCAAAAAAAAATTACCCCAAAAATGGACCACCCAATATTGGAAACAAGGGCAAGAAGAAAACTGTTTTGAAAGTGAAATTATTTTTAATTATATTGGTAATACTTTTAATATCATCTATTTGTTTGTTCAACAGGTGTCAAGAAGTCGGACAAATCTCTTGCATTTTTCCAGAAAAGTGTTTAGTCGGATTCTCGGTATGTATAATATTTCATAATTATCTTAAAACTAAAGTGTTGAATCAACATTTTAAAGAGTTTATGAGGACAACTTTTTATAAATTTTGATTTAACTTTAAAAAGTGTTGAATTAACATTGATACAGTTAGACTTAACTTGACTTTGTGTTACCCTAAACGAAACTGAGCGAATGATTATCTTTAAAATGCTTTGTAAGATGGTGTCCCAAAAAATTTCTTCATGCTCTTCATACCCGGAGGGACATAAGGCTGCAACAACCTTTTCCATCTGACTCTGTCCTGGGCAACCTTAATTTGCGCCTCCCCCTATGTCAGTCCCATCTCCTGCAGCTGGGACATCACAGCCCTACGCCAGGTGGTTTGGGCCTGCCTGATTTTCTCTGCCAAACATTCTTAGAAGTATAAAATAATAGACAAATTGTCAGATCTGAAATAAGTATTAATTTTTACAAAATGGTCGTCCTCAGTCAGCGGAAGGGAATAGTGGGACAACATTGTTAACTGTCTTGGGGGCTTTTTTTTAGCAATTAATCAAATTATTTCGAAAATGAATTATTTACTTTGTGACGAACATTCCACTTTGGGAATGATGACGAACAAATTAATATGAATGCATGTTCATTTTATTTTTCGTTACATCACAATTAAATAAGCTGAACTTAAATGTTTTTATTCATATCTTTTTGATTATTAAATGAAGTATGAATGCAAAGGACATTATTAGCAAAAGTTAATACTGATTTGATATTTCGTGTCTCCTAGGTAACATTCCCGCGCTGTTATATTACGGGTTAGCTATAGACGGTACCGCCGTCTGTGGCAGCTGTTCTGCGGTGAGAGGGGTGAATGCTGGGCCTATAATCTTGCCAAGTTCCGTTATTCCACATGGTATCACCGTGGCACTGAAGACTCAGTGGTTTTTCGTATCGATTATTTGGGATACTGCTTAGAAGACGAGCGAGAAAGTGTGTTACTGAGAAGACTGGGCATGAGACAACGGCCTATAAGAGATGAGTTGAATGAAGAAATCATTCCTGAGGTAGAGACAAGGGGGATGTTTCCCTGCATCCCTTGAAGTCTCCATCACTTTGATGAGCGCGAGAAGCACGTCTTTAGTCATTAAGATTACAAAACAAAAGGCATGTGAATGTGTTCTTTTTGTTTAATATAATTAACAGTCGGTTTAATTTTCAAATTATTCACGATTTAAAAAACAATCTGACGGGAAATCACAAGTCCAACCGAAGAAGTATGAAACCCCATGTTTGCTGATAGACAAAATTAATGCATATCTTACTGTTATCTCGTAAACGTGGACCAGCGTAGACCTGTCTGTAATAAACTGTATTGTTTTTATTGAAATTAACTGTAATCAAAGATTAGAGTATATGTTGTTTACAACTAAGACCAACCAGAATAGTGCTATAAATAATTTACACTGCTTCTTTGTGTTGTTTACATTTTACAAACATTTGGCTTCTAATTTTCCCAGCAAGAAACTAATATCATGCTTTATGTTACTTTGAGAAAAAGGAGGAATGGAAGCTTAATGACCATCCGTGTTATTTGATTATTTATCAGGGAAAAGACGGAATAGTTATCTTGAAAACACTGATTGCCTTTGTCTTTCCATGAAAAAAGAAAACCTCTGTAACTCGGAAACATGGATGGTCATTTAAGCTTCCGTAGTTTAATGTCAGCGGGAATAGATTCACATTGAAATAATTATGTTCAAATGTTCAAAATCTCTCACTGAAGTATTATGGTGAACAAAATTGTAATTTCGATTGTTTTGAAATAATTGTTTCTGTGTGTTCCCTGTTTTGTCTGATTGTTTGTTAGTTGTGACTTTTTGATGTGGTGATTGTAATGTTGTTTTATAGCATGTGGAGAACAACCAGATATAATTCAGTTTTCATTTTTTTATGTTAGATAGGCAGGGTGTTTTTGTGGTTTTATTTTAAATGTCTATTTTTAGGTGTTTTGTTCGTTTGGTTTCTATTTAATCATTATATTCGCCTTGGTATATTTGTATTGTTTAATAATAATAATAATAATAATAATAATAATAATAATAATAATAATAATAATAATAATAATAATAATAATAATAATAATGTAGACTTATATAGCGCACGTATCCACCAAACTGGTGCTCAAGGCGCATTATATTATTACCCTGCTCATCAGGCTCATAAATCATTCCTGAAACCATCTCAGCACCTGGGAGTATACAGCTCAATTGCTGCCATTACAGCGCATATAGGGCTAATCAAACAAAACAACCAACTCTGCCCTCACAGGTACCCATTTACCCCTGGGTGGGGAGAAGGTTAGGTAAAGGTCTTGCTCAAGGACACAATTAACACCATGGTCGCGGTTGGGATTCGAACCCACATTCTGGGCGACTCAGCCATTAGAACACAAACCGATGCACTAAACCGCTCGACACAGTGGCTGAAGGTTTAAAACCAATAATTGTAAATAATTTTGTGTATTTTGTTATGCAGTTTTGTTTCTAAATACGAAATTTTTAAAACGATCAGTTATGTAGGCTCATATAACCGAAAAAAAAATTACCCACTTATTATCCAAAAAGGGAAAATTGATGTAAAGTTGGTAAAGTACATCATCCTGAAAATTGTTTTCTTTTTGTAAACAATAATGGTTTGTTATTTTGTGGGAAAAAGAATTTAATACCATACATAAGGTTTGCCATATGTTAAAAACAATTTAAAAACCCCATGACCACAAACCATTTTTGAAACTGAGCTCAGACCTCATCCCGAGACTAACTGAGGCCTGCAATACAATGTCCGGTAGAGGGCTGGACGATCGCGTCGCCCTCAGCGGTGATTTGATGTCAATGCTTGTAGATTTGATGAAATTTGACACTTGTTTCAGTCATGTGACTGAAACAAGTTTATCACTTGCAGACAACCAGTGGTTAATTTAAGGTGCTTTTTGTTAATTAGGAACCAGTGAAACCTTGTCAGATGACTAAATCACATGATGTTGACTTGTCGGCAAGCTTCCTATCCTTGGCATACCAAAAACTCCATTCCTTTTGTTTGTGATTGAGTTTCGTTCTTGTTGGGCTTTGATTGTGACAATTCTTCGTCTACTCAGCAGAAGAACTAGACGTTTTTTCGTCATCAGGCATTACAGCGATCTCAAGATGAAGTTTACCTCGGTTCTTGTTTGTAGCAGTCGCTAATGCGACAAGGTAAACATAATTTTTTCTGATTGTTGACCAGGACTTGATTCGTGTGGTATTCTAACGTTAGGGCATAAGCCTTATCGGAATTGTGCACAATGAATTATGGAGTTGAATTTTGGAAAAAGTTGTCGTTTGTGCACAAAGTCAATGGAGAGAAAGGTGATCGGCAAGAAGTTGAAAGTTGTTTAGTTTTATAGCAAATTATGGAGAATTTTTAAAGAAATCAGTTAAATTATAAACAGAACATGTTTATATTTAAGACAAGAATAGATTTTTCCCTGAAAACTACTCAGCTGATTTCTGATCCCAGGATGCGACGACCATATCTAAAAATAATTTCATCATATTTAAAAAACAAATTAACCGTTATGGTCAAATCGTGGTCAACCCCACAATAGATTAAAAATAATGATGATTATAAATTGGGGGTGTCGGTCGAAAAATAAATAAATAAAAAATAAAATAAAAGAAATAAATAAATACAAAATTGCCAAAACAAACCATTAACCCTCATACTAATTACTATAGCTGCACTTTAGTAGGCAGTTTCACGCAAACCGCCGATGGTGGCGCTATTTTTGATGTCCTTTTTTCTGTCGAAGTTGTGACCCCGAAACGTTGATCGCCCGATAGTACACATAGGTGCAATATCGCAGCCTGGTTACGCTGATGAGGCTTCAATGTTTTCCTGGACGCCATTTTTATGAGCACTAAATTATGCAGTCAATAAAATAAAAATCTAGCACGGGAAACCTTTTCGTTATGGAAATACAGGCAACTGAATTTCGTAAGTTTTACATTTTCTTGTCCAACTTTCATGGTAAAATACTATATAAAGGGTAGGAAAGAGAATGTCGATCCGCCGCCACTTTTAACGGTTTTTGGATTTTTTTGCAACCACTAACCAGTTAAAAATCATTCTATCGATTTTTGGTGTACAGAAAGCGAAAACTATCTTTAAAATCCACTTTTATGATGGTTTTCGGACTTGATTTCCTTCTAAAAATCCTCCTTCAGAAAATAGAAGGATCTACTATAGTTGCTTATACGCATGTACAATGACTGTGTTGGTCATCAATTGTGAGTTACAAGATCAGACTGACATGACTGAGGAAGTCATCGATATCAAAATGCCTGATTTTTCATGAAATAAATATTCTGAATAATTTGAAGATATGTCCATCATCATCCATATGTTCTCCACCTTACCAGGTAGGTAAGATTACATTATTGGTTATATTTAATGAAAAATAGTGGCGCCAGATACATTCTACCCAAAGGGTAGTCTACGGATGTTCTAGTGTCGAAATGGATACCACACATCGTGGTTATCTTAATTGGTCAGTCGATGCTAACTGTAACGCTGGCACAAAAACAGTGCAACTTGCGCAAATGACCGGACGCCACAATAAAAAATCATCGCTATCGGCGATTTGACACGCTGAATCGCATCACGACGGTGAATTTTGGTATTCAATGTGATTTTTTTTTTTTTTTTTATAAAGGGGACATGCTATAAGACACTACAAGGATCTTGCAGGCAAATTAGTCACAACTTTTCAATGAAACTGGCATTTAAAATGACCAAATATTTAAATCAACAAAATTGTAACTTTGCATAGGGTTAACCTATCACTACCATTGACCCCTCATTTTCTTTCTAATTTTTGCTCTATCCAGTGATATGACATTTAAAAGCATTGAAGCAACTTAAAATTTTCATGAAACTGCCTAATTAGTGGCAAGATAATGTATAATGGTCAAAATCAGTCAACTGCCTGTTTTGACTGTTGGACCCAAATGGCACACAGGGCATTTTGACTGGTTTTTACTGTTATTTTGACCACCTTCAACAATACAAGATATTGCTTTACAGTCAAAAATGGTCGACTCATTTTGCTGACAACAGACAAACACATTACCTTCTCTCTGAAAGGCACAAATTTATTATTAACGGGAAAATCAACAGCGATTCTGACAATTAGGATATTTCTAAAGATATTAAGATATTTCCAAACCGAACTAAATGCTTCGCCGTAGTAGTGACTCTAGTTTGCCTAAAAGTACATTGTAAATCCTGTTCATGACGAGCAAATTGAATAAACTGTCATCCAGAAATCAGCTGAAAATCCTCTGTTTGCGTGGTTTCTAGAATAAAAAATGATTATTTTCTTATTATACAAATGTTCTGTATGTAATTTAACTAATTTTAATATTTTTCCCATAATTTTGCTAACACGTATGGCCAATATGAATAATTGAGTCCGACTGAAGAGACACGGATGGAATCGGCTTTTTGATATTATGGTTTTATTCTTGAGTCTGAAATGATGAAGACAGAGGAAATGGAAAAGAATGTCGTATCCGACCGCCACTTTTTAAGGGTTGTATGGAATTTTTTTCACAACCACTAACCAGTCAAAAAATGATTCCGTCGATTTTTGGGGGTACAGAAAGCGAAAACTATCTTTAAAATCCACTTTTGATGGTTTTTGGACTTGATTTCCCTTCTAAAAAAATCCTCCCATGTTGGTCACTTATGGGGGAGTTGACAAGATCAGACTGACATGACTGAGGAAGTCATCGTATACCAAAAATGCCTGAGTTTTCATGAAATAAATATCCTGGAATAATTTGAAGTATATTATGTCCATCAACATCCATATGTTCTCCACCTTACCAGGTAGGTAAGATTACATTATTGGTTATATTTAATGAGAAAAAGTGGCAGTCAGATACGATATTCTACCCAGGAATGTTATAATGGTGTTGTAACTTGTCTTCAGTCAGATTGAATGACAATTCAAGTAACAAAATAATTAAAAAGTATTAATACAAAACATTTAGATATAAAACGATTAACCTTAAATGAAAGGTCTTTTAAAGCTCAAAGCTAAAGAAACAAGATGGCACGAGGCTTCCCTAAAGGTTTCATGATCTCCATCTTAAAATCTACATGAAGTTTGATGTGAAAAACATCGAAACAAATAATGCAATAAATAAAAGCAATAAATAGGCAAAAATCATTATAGTTTAAATTAATAAAGCTTATAACATAGGAGATATTTGCAGAGATTTATACAGGAAAATAGGCAACTATTCCTTTCTTATGTTGCCGGATAGGATTTTACTAAAGATACAGTAAATCAACGAAACTCCTAGAAATCTAGAAATTCCTAGGTAATCTAAGGAAAATAATTACCTTGGGTCTATGACTTAATGAAATACAGTTATGAGTTATAAAAGAGAAGATCATTACCTGAAATGATGAAGACAGAGGAAATGTTATAAAGTTGTTGTAACTTGTCTTCAGTCAGATTGAATGACGTGGAACTCGAAACCCGCACTTATGGTGAGTACTGTGAGGTGATTATTTAATATCATGAATATTAATGACTCGGAGCTAAAATGAACAAATATGGTCGAAGTTTAGAGGGGATATTAATACCAGTCACATACGTAAAAATAATTCATTGCACACAAAAGGCTTATCACTGGACTCCTCTGTATCCTTGGCCCTTTATCCCACATGTACAGATATGGGTATGTTTTGGTCTGCTAATTATTACAATATAAAATTTTGTGATTAGGTAAGCTTTTGGTATAAAGTTCACTAACATTATTGTGAGGTCAGTAATTTTATTTTTATTTATTTATTTTTTAATTTCAAAATTTTTCAGAAATTTCATGAAAGTGAGCTATCCCAGAATATTGATTTCATGCCAAAAGTGTGTGCTTTGGCAAGGTTATCTAATCACTAAGTTGTAGGTTAGTAATAATTAGCATTTAATCAAAAGTTAAAAAAAAGACAAATCGCCTTTTTGTACATGGGGTAGGCCAAGGATACGGAGGGAGTCCAGTGTATTGACCCTAGAATGGGGCTAACCAGGACTAGGCAATGACTTTAAAGTCTTTACTAGTTACTTTACCATGGTTTACTTGTTATTTATGCTGGTACTGATAAATACATGTAGCCTTGCCACGGTTTTGCAACAGCGGTCCGGGGAATGTAGGAGGGACAAGGGGAAGGAATGTGCCACTCTATCGAGGCCAATCACTGGCATGACTAAATTCTTTGATTCATTTGTGCAACCCTATGAAAATATTTGGTACCTCTAGGGCTAACAGAATAGCTGATGTAGACCAATATTTACTTTATGATAATAGTTTGACTGGCATTTCTAATTATAATTTAATTTGTTCCTTCAGGATTCCTCTCAAGACAAGGAGACCACGTCGGGTTGTTACAGAGAATGTTGAGAACATGAGACTATACCCAAATATGCCCCAAGTAATAACGGAACTGTGAGAATCATAGACTACATGGATGTGAGTTTTGTATGAATAGAGGACATGAAGGATATGAAATTGGTTATAGGAAAAGTCATTCAAAAACAGTTTGATAAATTAGACCAATGAATGGTAGTTATTTTTAAGTCTATATTTGAATGATGGATTTATTATAATTAATTTAACATAATGCCAATTTAAATGTTTGAAACTGTGTAATGAAGATCTACATAGCTGCCTTTAGTGGCAAGTAGCTTATAGAGGTCAAACCAGTCAACTGGCTGTTGACCCAAATGTGCACACATGGGCATTTTTGGACTGGTTTTACTGCCGCTTTTGACCACCCTAACAACACCAGACAATGCTTTTACCAGTCAAAACGGTTGACCTATTTTGACCTGTAAATGTACAACTACACGAAGGTTTGACAGTGTTTGACTTTTAAGTGTACTAGGTATATACCTTGCAATATATCAACATTTTGACTGATTTTGACCTTGCAGTAGTAGTAGGAGGGTTAATATTGCATTGTTTTCCCATCATTTTGTTTTCTTCTTCATTAAATGGTACTCAACATCCACCTACTTTTGATATAATTCAGAATCTAGCGAGAAATTGTCCAATACTTTTTATTTTATTATTTTCCCCATAGGCACAGTATTATGGACCAATAACTATTGGAACACCACCTCAACCTTTCAATGTCATCTTTGACACTGGAAGCTCCAACTTGTGGGTACAAGTATGACTGCAGCTGGTCGGACATCGCTGCAGGTAAGTACATAAGACAGCAGGAAGGTGTAGTGTAATGAAGTAGTACAAGCAGGAAGGTGTAGTGTAATGATAGAAGGTGTAGTGTACATAGAGTACAAGCAGGAAGGTGTAGTGTAACGAAGAAGACAAGCAGGAAGTGTAGTAAAATGATAGAAGTACAAGCAGGAAGTTGTAGTGTAACGATAGAAGTCAGCAGGAAGGTGTGTAAACGATAGAAGACAAGCAGGAAGTTGTGTGTAACGATAGAAGTACAAGCAGGAAGGTGTAGTGTAACGATAGAAGTACAAGCAGGAAGGTGTAGTGTAACCATAGAGTACAAGCAGGAAGGTGTAGTGTACAAGAAGTACAAGCAGGAAGGTGTAGTGTAACGATAGAAGTACAAGCTAGGAAGGTGGTGTAACGATAGAAGTACAAGCAGGAAGTTGTAGTGTAACGATAGAAGTACAAGCAGGAAGTGTAGTGTAACGATAGAAGTACAAGCAGGAAGGTGTAGTGTAAATCGATAGAAGTACAAGCAGGAAGGTGTAGTGTAACGATGAAGTACAAGCAGGAAGTGTAGTGTAAACGATAGAAGTACAAGCAGGAAGGTGTAGTAAACGAGAAGTACAAGCAGGTGTAGTGTAACGATAGAAGTACAAGCAGGAAGGTGTAGTGTACGATAGAAGATAAAGCAGGAAGGTGTAGGTGAAGACGTACATGTAAAGCAATATTCTGGATGAACAGTAATGTTACAGCTTGAATCCTCCAATCCTAAATTTATTTGAGTGACTTAAGTCCCATAGTCATCACCACAAAATCAATATAACAAAAACAACAATAATAATAATAATAATAATAATAATAATAATAATAATAATAATAATAATAATAATAATAATAATAATAATAATAATAATAATAATAATAATAATAATAATAATAATA
>JAQQFT010000291.1:0-31828 GCA_029582265.1 Zoroaster sp. YZ-2022 | reverse complement strand
TTTTTTAATATATTATTTTTAAATATATTATATAAAAATAATATTTATTATAATTATAATTATGAGTTAACGGATGCCCCCAAACACGGGATGCTCCCCCCGGGCTGCTTGAGAAAAGGGAGATTACATGTAAAAAATTTATAAATACATGTCAGATATAGCCTTTCCCCTTTCTTTTTTATTCAATTCAAAAACAATTTTTTGGGTAAATTCATAAAACAAATATATCGCGTTTTTTAAAGATTTAAATATTTATTTTTTAAGAAGGAAAGTTTCAAAGTACTGAAAAAAAAGGGAGATATTACTGGGGTTTTTCGACTTTTTGAAACTCCGATTTTTTTGGAACATGTTGCGCCCAACATCCCCAAAGTGGGTTTATGGATTTTTTTTTAAAGTTGTATTTCCTGAAAAAATTTTTCCCAAAAATTTTAACCCTCCCGAGCAGGGTTTTTTCCCGGAATAAGCTAACAGGAATTTTGGGAAGTTTTTGGGTAAAAAAACCCCCCAAATTTCCCGGGAATTTGGGGGAAATCATCAGTGAAAAAATTTTATATGTAATTAATCCCAAAACGATTTGTCCTTCGCTTTTTTTGGTAAAAGGTTTGAGGAAAGTTTAAAAACAAGATGACTACACAGGATAAAAAACATTGGTAAACACAGAAAATGTACTATCATCTTGAATTACATCAAGAATTTCCCCATCTACCCCTAAAAAAAAAAATAAAAAAATCATTAAAACTCTGTTAGTAAACCCAGAAGTGTAAATGTTGAGGATTGCTGGTCCTGATGGAACAAGGAAAAACATCTCTTCAACCTAACTAAAAATTATCTGTTGTGTGTCTAGAGGGTGCGATTAGCTAAAAAGGTTGTTTATTACAACACATTTCCTGGTTCATGACCCCAATGCAGACATTTATTTTGTTTCTCCAAAATGGAGCTTGTTTTTATATTTCGTCTAAAGGGGGTTTTGTAAACACCATCGGTTGGGAAAAAAGGGATTTTCTTACTTTCTAATATAAGAAAACATTTCTTTTTTTAAATAATTTAAAATACACCCCCCTAAAAATGAAGAAAATTTTGCAGTGTATCCAAAAGAAACTGAGTAAATATAAGTATTTGACTTTGAGGAGAACAAGAAACTTATATTTTTTCATCCAGGCAATAGAAATAAAATTTTCAATTTAAAATTTTGTTAAACATGGCTTTGAGGAGTATTTTTTTGAATTGATTGTAAAGGCCTGTACAATGTACCACGCTGGTGGTTGTTAACAAATGTACATAGATCAATTCGTTCCACTTGCCATAGGACCAATCCGACTTTTTCTTTTAATTTTTCCACCCATTAATTCGGGAAAAGAGACCAAATGTACCATTATCTAATCCACATGCATGTATCATTATATTTTTGGGAGATGAGAATTGCATTCAAATGACGAATGCTCTAACTGGCTATTTTTTAAATTATAAGGACCAATACCCCAACTTAATTCGGGATTATCACTATGAAAAAGGGACAATAGAAATAACCCAAATGGTTGAATTTGAATGAAAAACTAATTTGGGTTTGAAAAGCTGATGATGGTATTAATTTGAACCCAGAATAATTGTCTGTTCAGCTGTCACTTGGAAGAAAAGCAAAAAATAGCGGTTTGAATTTACAGTGTCCCCCGTAACTTGTAGAAAGTGTACTCTTCCAAAATTTCCCATCAGAATGAAGACACAAAATCTGGGGTTGCATCATTCTTTTTTTCTCTGCGACCCAACAAGGTGGCAGGATTTAGAAAGAGGTGTCCAATTTTGCTGAAATTTAAAAATGGGTTCAAATTTTCACCTTACAAAAAGGGAGGTATGTAAATGACGATGAAATAGGTTGTCCAAATTGAAACAGGGTGTCCAAAAAACACCCAAACCCCTCTGGCTATATGTATACACCAATGTAGTCCTAACTCCCAAATCCCCAAAATCTCTTTTGCAAAGTGAAGGGTTTTAAGGATTGATTACATGTACATGTACATGTACATGTATGCTATTTTACCTTTGCAAAGTGAAGGATTGTGGAGGATTGAGGTTATTAGGCACATGTACTTGCCCCGTCCATGGTACATGTACTGTACATCCATGTTTGTTATAGTGATTGCAAGGTCAGTACTTGGGTCAGTGGACACTGTTTATTGCTCCATGCATGCAGGGAGGGTCCTTTCAGTACATGTACATGTATCACAGATTGAAACACATGTGTGCATACATGTCATGTGCCTTTTTCTACTGAAGGATTTTGAGGGTTAGTTACATGTATGTGTAAGCAAATGGCCTAGGGAGTTAGGGTTAAAGCTGAAATTGTCACAGGTTGGTCGTTTATAATGTTCATGAATATGTCTTGATTATAATCGAGTGTAAGCATACTTGGTACATCTACATGTACAATGTCACATCATCATGTAGTTCAAAATTTTAAAGCATGCAGTTTTCCAACATGCCCAAATTGACTGTATGTACTCTACCTTCTTTAAGTTGATGGTACAGTACATGCACTTTTCCTGTTCATGTAGTCAGTATATTTTAATTTGTATTGAAGTTTAGTGAAACCTGACTGAATTGAAACTGCGCACAAATAATGGGTCCTGGCCATTGTGTTTGTGTTCGTGGGGACGTCCCCAGATAAGCCTGTATCCTGTATGATGAGGTCCATAAACAAGTCTGAATACCCAGATGTTAGATAAATGTACAAGGAAGAAAAAAAATATCATTGTTGGGATTTTTTCTTTTTGTGTTTGGCCCAGTTTTGTTTTGCATACATGTATATGTTCAAAAGCTTGTCTGTTTGTCTTGTTGTCTCTATCTGTCACGTCTTTTGGGTTTGAATGGGGGCCAGGTCGAGCGGTTTAGTGCATCGATTTGTGTTGGTATCGGATTTGGTTCTGATGGCTGAGTCGTCAGAATGTGGATTCAAATCCAACTGGAATGGTGTTTGTGTCCTTAAGACATTTTACCATAATTGCTTTCCACCCAGTAGGGTACCTGTGGGGGCAGAGTTGGTTGTTGTGTTTGATTAGCCCTACATGTAAGCGCTGTAATGGCAGCAATTGAGCTGATACCCCAGGAGCTGAGATGGTTTCAGAATAAAGGCGCCTGATGAGCAGGGGTTTAATATAGTGCCTTGAGCACCAGTTTGGGATATGTGGCTAAAGTCCAATATTATTATTGTTATTGTTTTTATTATGTATACTGTATGTTTTGGCTTTGTGCATGATGAAGCGGGACCATTTTAAGAAAATCTGTCATGATTGTTTGTTTATTTTGTTGGTTTCATGGATGCAAAATAATAATTTGACCTTTTCCAAATGTGGTATATTTTAGGTTAAAAGAGCATAATGATTTTCGACAAAATCCATCATCTTGTATTTTTGGTGGTATATTTTGATATCACCAAATTTATATTTCTTTATGTCCCAAAATAAAAAAATTTGTTTTTTTAATTTGTACGTGTAAAACCCCAGTTAAAACTAAGGTAAAATATTTTAAGTCATAATTCCCAAAATAACATTTTTAATTTCATGAAACTTATTACTTGGTATAAAACAGTTTATTTAACAACAAATTGATGTGGTCATTTAAGAAAATGAAATTATTGCTCAAACTTTGAGTTTGAATTTTAAAACTTACTGAGTTTCAAATTCAGTACTGTTATGGAGAATGAATGAATACACTCTATTTAACAAGTGTTGAGAAACAGATTCATGTAGATGAAATTTTACTGGAGTTGTTTAACCCCTTGATACTCATCACGTGGGAACAGCCTCAATCGTCAAAAACAACCATGTGAGTTTAATGGGGGATCCTCTGCCTCAGTCCTTAAAATCAACTGAAGGGACATGTTATGAGTTTATGGAGGGTTCAAATTACATGCTACCAATCCTTCAAAATCAACCGATGTGAGTTTTGAGGATCCTGATCACTGATCCTTCAAAATCAACTGATATGAGTTAGAAGGGTCCCCCTAATTCAATTGCTTCAAAATCAACCAATTTTATATGATTTTATTTGGGCCGATTATTTCAACCTTCAAAATCAACTGATACTACAGTATATGTACTTCATTATTTTGTAAGTAGTCAATGGAATTTTAAATCCAACCTAATAAAAATCATTCAAATCCTACAGTTGATTTTGAAGGATTTAGAAGCTAGGGTTAATGTACTTTAAAGGAAGGTACAGCATTACAATTTTGTGTTTGGGAACAAATGTTTTTTTGAACCCCCTTGTTTCAAGATATATAATTTATATAAAAATAACCTGTTAAAGTTGTAAAGTTTTTGAAAACTAGAGAAAAACAATATGAAAAATATGAAAATGTATTTTTACAGTTTGTTTAAAAGGTTTTGTTTAACCCTCTACTACTACAAGGGTCAAAAACAGTCAAAATGTTATATTGTTCCCAAAGGGAATCTAGTGCATTTAAAAGCAAAACACTGGATTTTTAAATGCACCTTCCCCTTTTAAATTTAAAGAACTAGTACATATAAAATGATATGTTTTGCCAACATTACAATATTACATACATGTACATGTTACTGTGAGGGCAAGTTGGGTTGTGATAGCCCATATATAGCTTGGCAGTAAGTCCAGAATGTGTCGAATCCCAACTGCACATGGTGCTTGTGTCTTTAAAAAAAAAAAATTTATTATGGCTTTCCACCCAGGGGCAATGGACCGTGGGGGGCAGAGTTGGTTGTTGTTTGATTAGCCCTATATGCGCTGTAATGGCGAATTGATCTGTATATCCCAGGGTGAGATGGTTTCAGGAAATTATGAGCTAAATGAGCAGGGTAATAATATTCCCTTGAGCACCAGTTTGGTGGATACGTGGCTATAAAGTCCACATTATTATTACATGTATGTTTACATTCATTATGTACATACAACATCAAAAAATTCAAGAAGATTATTGCCTTTTGTGTATTTGTAGGGGTCACCCATGAAGTTAGGCAAAGTGTGACAAAAGGGTTGAATTTCAAAATCATTATTTATATAATTTTACCATTTTAGTTTCTCCAAAATTCAATTAAGAAAATCAAAACACAATTATTGATTTTTTCTGATCATCAGTGATCCTTGTTCAATGAGAGACTGACGCTGTGAAAATACCTACATGTATGCTACATGGACAACCTTTTTGTCATATTTCTTGTTTTTTATTTTGTAAACAGTTCATATATTCAACTTTATCCAATGTTTAATAACCATTTGGGATTAATAATAACAAAAAACCATTACTATTATTGACCACTATACCCTAACAAGACATGACAATTGAGTTTAGTTTTAAAAAAATTTTCAAAAATTCTTGAAATTTGTTACATGTTCCTCGTTAAAGAAAATGTGAATCATAGAACCCACAGTTTGTTAAAAGCATTAATTATCATGTTATATAACAATAAAGACTTGCTCAGCCCAAATCGGATATTATGAGTACCTCTTTTCCAAATACTATGCTACAGGGGACACCGTGTCCTTTAGATAAGGTATATAATGAAATCTTTGTCATTGTCCCCTTCAAAGAAGTTTTAACATAGCATCCCATCAGTTTGTTAAAATATACACTAGTCTGTTTTTAGTTATAGAAACTTACTCATCTGTGCAAACCATTTTCCCCAATACTATGTTACATGGACAGTGCCCATGTAGTGTGGGTATACATTGTTGAAATGTTGCAATTGTCCTCTTTAAAGAAAAGTTTAATCATACATCACATCAGTTTGTTAAAACACCCCTAGTCATGTATTGTTATATGCTAGACTTAATCAGACAAAATTTGATTTACCCTCCCAATACCTATCTACATGGAACCATGACCATGTCCATGAAAGTAGAAAATTTTTAATTTTGTCAATTGTTTCAATTTTTAGTTAAAATGTTTATAATAATTAATAGTCGTACATTTATAATGGCCATGTCTGTCATAAATGACTATTGGAAAACAATAACTAAAGTAAGATTAATTTAAACTAAAATCTTTGTTTCTCGAAAAACCCGGGACCGGAAAACAACTATGAAGTATGGATGAACTTTGAAATCAGGATACTTAAAACCCAGTCAATTTTGACAAATCCCCTTTTGTTGTAAATTACCACTTTTTTCCCGTTCGATAGGGGGCAAATGCAATTCGTCAACTGTAAAAAATTAAAAAACAATGTCCCGGAATATAAGTCGCGGTTTATCGTTGATTTTAAACGGTAAAGGTTCCCGCGGCTTATAGGGTGGGCTTATAGGGTATGATCTTGAAGAACAAAAAACAATGCACAACTAAGCAAAATCGTTGGTAAACAGACAGAAATAGAAACCTAAAAACCTTATTGTTCGTGGGGAAAATGGTCTGGTCATTGTCAGTTTTAGTGAGCGGACCCGATACACAGATTTATTCAAAACTTCTCAAAAACTGTTGCAACGTATGCGCCAGCGACATCAGGGAACCACTACGTAGATCGTAGTCTGGGCCATGCGTGTACCAGAGAGCCAATGGAAAATTGATATCGTAGTCTTGGGAAAGGGGCCAAGGAAAGTCGTAGCGTGGCAGGCGATGAGTCATCGTTTCGTGGTTGCCGTTTTAGTGATTACTGTACATGTACCTTGTGCAGAAAGCAGCAACCAGCGGGACTAGTTCGCATTCGAATGCCGTAAATAGTGATACGGGAACGGAACAACCCGTAGTTCCCGCGGACACCGACGCTACATTACGGACACCCCAAACATCAATCGTACTGGTTATGTAAGGGTTTTGCCCCAGGTATTGGTTCGAACGGGCCAGGACCCGAGGTCAACCTAGGCCGGTACCATTTCAAAATGGTGGTGTTTTATTTATGGGAAGCGTATGACCGACGCACATTTCACTCTGGGGCACCCAAATAACAACCGATCGTATATTTCCCCAAACGATGGAAATTTGCAATCACACTTTAAGTTTTACTTTGGAGATTTGGATGTTTTAAAACCGTGAAAAAAGATTCCCCAATGAAAGTACATGATATCTTTTTGAGTCGTAGCAGGAATACTGATTAGTGGGTTTTTTTTACGCGGACCCCAGGGAGCGTCGGTACGCTGAATTCACCGATATGGCGTTGAAAATCTGAAAATTTTTAAACTAATATTTTATTATTTATATGCTATTTGAAAAGTAAAAACGGATAAGCATGGTTTGTGTGGGTTCGTAGATTTTCTTTGAAAATACGGAAAAATTGGAACACTTTGTATGTCACAATTTTTTTTTTAAATGGCACTGACACGGCAAATTTCGGTCATATAAAATTAAAAAAATTTAAAAAAAAATTCCTTTTCCTCAAAAGCTACTTTTCTATACCAGCTTTCATTATAAAAAATAATTTCCTTGAAACATTTAACACCAAAAATTAAACATGTTAAAACTACAAGGTAATAAAAGTACCCATGTGTCCCAGGTTCATGGAGTGACCCAAAACAGGGTTTAAATTTAAAGTTCTGTTTTCTTTTCTTTGTTTTCCTCCCAACATGACTGGATTTTCTACATGTAGCGATCCGCCATCGATGCAGGTAATTAACCTTAATGTAGTTTAATTAATTAAAGAACCATGAAAATCTCCATGTACTGTAATACATGTACCGTACGTATAATTATTAAAATTTAATTAGAATTACTATGTAGGCCATCCTATTTATTTTTTATTTTAAGGTGCAAAGACAAGTCCTCAGATGGGTGGGGAGGATGGGGCCAGGGGAAAGGGACCCAAAACCAGTGGCAAAGGGAAAGAAATTTTTGTCTGGGCAGAAATGTTTATTTCCCATTTCTTCCCAGATTCCATAAAAACAACCAATTGTATCTGCTTTTTACTGATGCAAAATCAACTTTTAACCCTTCTGGCAACTACCCATGAGATGACTGACCTAATTTGGAGGTCAAACCAAATCTTTTTTCTTTTTTCTGGGTTAACATCCTCCCCCCCACTTTTCCAAAATGAATAAGTAATTTGAGTTCAGGTGATATCAATTAGAACTATCCCACCCTCCTTACTATTTGTCTAGATATGTAATTATGTTGGGTCAAAATTTTTTTTTGTCAAATCGACTTCATTTTATGCTATTTGAGATTTCAAATACAGTTTAACATGATAAAGGCACAGTGACAGTCACTGTATTGAAAGACAAGGGGTGGATGTATTCAGCTGGAGGTCAAGTATGAAGGCATCATGATTTGCAGAAGTGTGGAGAATGTATCAAAGATTCTACAGGTGACATTATCTGAAGTGTGTCCAGCAGGTCAGACACGAAGAAGACGCAGCAGCTGGGGACGTAGAATATGTGCGGGCTATGATTTGTTTCATGAATGGCAACTTGTGCAGTGTTCCAACTCGTGTCAAACAAGGTAAGGAGGAGGGCCAAGTCATGGTACAGCCAAGCCTTTGAGAACCCTAGCCGGGCCAAGCTACCTGAACTCCGAATTGTCTTTATGAGTCCTAATCCTGTAACAATACAGTACATGTACCTGCTATCAACATAAACCTGGGCTTCTGGAGGGCTTAATTAGGCCAGGCAAGCAGAGCTCATTATAAGGCCAGTAGGCAGGAAAAGCCTGGGCCTGGCTGGGCTTCAAAGGCTTGGCTGTTCCATGACTTTAGCCCTTGCCCTAAGTTTGAGGTGTTTTTGGTGATTGGCTGATAAGATTTTTGTGTGAAAGAAATAATTCGAGACATTCATATAATTATATTTATGACAAAGGAGACTAGGGAAATGTCATGGGTTCAAGCGTCCAAGATGTGTGTTCAAGATGCGCGTCAAGATGCTGCGTTCAAGATCTGCGTCAAGATCTGCGTTCAAGATCGCGGTTCACACATCTTCCTTTGTATGATTGCCACCTGTTCCCTTTAGAACAGCATGCATTCCGATGGAGCAGGCAGCAGTTCCCAATGGAATGTTCCAAGCAATATTTCAAGCATTCTGAGTTTGAGAGCTTCCATTCTGGAAGTGGATTCATCGTTTGGCTTTACATTATTTCATGAAGAATTGACCGAAGCAATTAGTTTATCATAATGTGTCTTTCAATTCATGATTTCCTTTAATTACTTTTGTTCATGCCCTGGTAAATTATTTAGTGAAATGACTATTTGAAAGTAAATTTCCTTTTTTGGACTAAAATAAAGAGTTATCATAATCAAACTTGAATATTGTGTGTTTTGCCCATTTATTTCATTTGTAGTGACAAACCCTACCAACGGTCCATTCATCCCTCCCAATGACACTACTGGTCCCATCGTAGGAGGTGTAGTAGGAGGCATCGTCCTTCTAGCTATCATCATTTTCCTCATTGTATATCTGAGGGAAGACATCACCAAAACATCTGAAGACAAAAGGTAAATGGTACTTTCTCAGTAAGGGTCTACCTGCAGGATGGTGTCTAAGATTTTTTTCAGGGAGTTCTATTTGGGCCATTCATATACCGTATTGGTCCAGACTGGCCAAGGTCTCAAAGGGCAGTACAGTCTGGGAGGGTTATCCGGCATGTGGAGAGAATGTAACTCGTGCACACACCGGCGTTTAGTGCAGATGGTCCGTCTGTGACTCTAGGTTAAAATTGCGTTTAGTTAAGTGCTAATCCTATGATGCTCTATAGGCGATTCAGGGTAGTTATGCCATGCTCATTGTGCATTTAGAATACAATGACGGAGAATGAATACATGTATGTTAACCTCCTACTACAACATGGGTCAAAATCAGTCAAATGTTGATATACTTGCCATAGTATGTATATCATATAGTGCATTTAAAGTCAAACACTGTCAAACCTTACATGTAGTAAGTACATTTACAGGTCAAATGAGTCAACTGTTTTGACTGGTAAAAGCACTTCTGATATTGTTGAGGGTGGTCAAAATGACAGTCAAAACCAGTCAAAATGCCCCTAATGAGCAATTTGGGTCAACAGTCAAAACAGGCAGTTGACTGATTTTGACCTCTGTAGCAACTTTCCACTAAAGTGCAGCTAGAGTAGGGAGGGTTAAAGCACTGATGAGGGAGCATGTTCTGTTTGCTTTCCAGAGTGGTTCCAAAGGTTCTGCTAATGTCACAAAATGCAACTCCATTTTCTTCTTAAAGTAAGCCGGTTCATACTTAACGCGAATGCGAAACGAAATTAGTGACATCGACAGTGGTTCACGGCAAATATTTGGGTGAAGCTTCGTAAAAGTTGAACACATTTCAACTTGCACGAATCATTCGCCGCGAATTTGATGACGTAAAATTTGCTTCGTATTCGCACTTTCGCGTCAAGTATGAACCAGGCTTTACAGTTGAAATCGTTTAGTGTTGTACACTGTAGTTAATCATTATAATGTATGTTTTGGAAAAAATATGTTAAATATGTTAAAGCACTGAGGGCGAGTTCCTGTATGCTTTCCAGAGTGGTTCCAAAAGGTTCTGCTTATATCACAAAATGCATCTCCGTTTTTCTTATTAAGCCCTTTCACACTAGACGTATTTCCGGGAAATTCTGGAAATTCTGGTCAGTCTTTTCAATGCAAAGCTACTCCCAGAAATTCCCGGGAAAGTAGCTTATTCCGGAAATAATTACCCTGCTCAGGAGTAGGGGTAAGCGAGTTTTACCGGAAAAGTGTTTTCCGGCAATAGCAACTAGTGTGAAACGAAAGCGGGTTTAACTAACCCACTTTCGCCTCCAGATGTTGGGACGTCAACATGTCTTGAAAGGTTAGCGAGGTCACAAATTTTTCCGGGAATTGACTCTGTAGTGCAGAGAGATGCCACTTTTCCGGTTTTAAAACCGAATTCGGTTATCTCCCAAAAACCTTTTTTTCCGGCCGTCGATTCATAAAAAGACCGAGGAAAAAAGGAAACGAATTTTTTTTCGCTCCGAGAGCTCGACGTACGACAGCAGCGCAGCAGTAATTTCAGTAGCCTTGATTTCGAGACTATCCTGTGAACGCCTGACTACGTGTATGTATGTAACGAGCGCATGATGAACCTGGTTCGTCTTCATGTATGCTGTAGTGGTAGTCAGTTATCACACAGCCTGAAATCAAGTCTATGATTTCTGCGTCGGTGGTTTCCGATCGCAGTCTTGATCATATCAAATACTCCTACATTACTCGCCGGTACCAACCTTCGGTACCAATCAACCGGTACCAATCTTCGGATGGAGAAGGCGCACTATAAATGTAATAAATTATTATTATTATTACCAAGTCCTGTCACATGGCCATCTGAGACTAGGCAGGACGAGTTGTCTAACATGTACATGTATGCTAAGGATACGATTGAAACTGGTTTTCGTAAATTCTGTCAAGCATGGAGGAAGAGTGAGGCCATTCTCTTCGGGACAATTCAAAGAACGGACAGTTTGAAGACAATTGTTGCTGACATTTTCAAAAATGTAACATTTATTCTGTGTAGTAGTTGACAGGAGAGCCTTCCAAAAGGGCCCTAGAAAGGCTAAAATTCATGAGCTGCCCCCGGTCGATACACGTTACGCTTACGACGTTCGCTGCGGCTATGAGTATTGTCACAATGATAATAAATTTCCGTTTTTTAGCCAACGCAGTGGCATCTCTGGTAGTGTGAAAAGGGCTTTAGACTTACAGTTGAAATCGTTTAGTGTTTAGTAGTTAATCATTGTAATGTATTTTTAATAATAATAATAATAATAAAGATTTGTAGGTGCACATATCCACCCTGCTGGGTTTGGAAACATTGGAATCATGCCAGTAATGGCTGCTATTTTATTGAAAACATGAAAAATGTAAAAGGGTTTTCATCTTTTGTAACTTTCACAATGAATTATTCTTGCATTTGAGTTGAAAAAGGCGCATACTGTCAGTCACATGTGTATGACGCACCTATACTGCAAAGAGGATGTCTAATAAGCACATATTTATTATTAACCCTCCTGCTACTACAAGGGTCAAAATCAGTCAAACTGTTGGGACCGTACTCAAGTTCCCCCAGCCTAGCTTCCCCAGCCCATGTTCCTCATCCCAAATAGACCTATGTTCCCTCAGCCCTATGTTCCTCATCCCAAAATAGACCCTATTTGGGATGAGGAACATAGGTTGAGGAAGCATAGGTTTAGGAACAGGGCCCAACTTAGTTTAAAAAAATGTTAGGCATTGAGGAACATAGGGCTGAGGGAACATAGGCATGACCCCAAACTGTTGATATACTTGCCAAGGTATATCTGTCAAACCTTATTTTAGTAAGTACATGGAGTATACATTACATTAACCCTAACCTCCTAGGCACTCTGGCTATGAATCCTCCCTAATCCATCAGTGCACTTTGGAAACATGCCCCATCTTCAAAAAGCACCATGCATTTTCGCCAATTTTTATTTTAATATTCAGAACTTATGTTCTGTACTTCTTACCACGTAGATGTAGTAATTTGCCCCATTCGAAGAGGTGAAAGTACCAGTTTCCAACAGTGTCGAATTTTTCCCAAAAGTGCCCCTTGGAGGATTTTGCAGGATTTGGGGTGGTTAGGGTTAAGGGGACAATATAATGAATTTATTGTCCTGGTGAAATATTTCACTATTCATCAATATCTAACAATAAAGCAAAATGTAGAGTACTTCCTTGTTTTAACAAGTTACACTTGTTTTTCTTCATGTGAAATTCTAAACTGAAACTCCCAATTGAGTTCTTTTAATATATTGTACATGGGTTCATAATGATAACAATAATAATATAGGTTTTCCCACATTTTAAACTTTTTTCATTCAATTTCCAAAGCGGTTAACTTCAATTTCGTCTCGAAGTTCATAACCTTGCATATCCTATGTTCAATTTCGTCTTTGGTCGTTCATGTTCGTACTTTGACCAAATAATTTCATATATTTGCCATAGATTTTGGTGAAAGACAATTCAATTTCGTCGACCGCAGTTCAAACGAACGATAGACGAAGCAAGTTCGTCTTTTTGCAATCAAATTCTATCAATTTAATTTAAATTCGTCACATGATTGTATGCTGTCTTTGATTTTTTACGTTTCATCTTTCATTTCCACTTTAAACATTATTTACTTTTGGTGTCCGATGAATATTTTGTCTGACGCAGGTATATACCCTAAATGAGAATTTACCATGTATATTGATGTGCATTATTATCCCAAAATTATGTTAGCCTATTTAAATGTGGTACATTAAGTTCGAAATTTTTGCGTGAAAAGCTAGAGGAAATAAGGTTTTTTAGATTTCATACCAGAAATAAGTAGGCCCTATACTTGAAAAGAAAATATATACATATTTTCACATCTTTGGGTGATCAATTCTTCTTGTTCTTTCAGTTGGTTGTTCAACCCCTCAATTTCCTGTCTTGCAATACACATGCCAAATACGTCTGAGCATGGTTTGTACCAGCGTGCACATTTGTCTGGTGTGATGACATCTATGTTCTCTTCAGCTACTTCTTGCAGACATCTGGCTCGCCAGGCTTGAAGATTCACACCAGCTTCCTCTGGCGCAGCAACGTCACCAACTCTTGCTTGCCATTGTGGGGGCTCAAAGTGCACTACACTGCGGCTTTGGAAAGGCGGATCGTACCATCTCGACGGGTTTGAGAAAAGGCGAGTATGGAGGAATTGACGTCTAATGAGGGTGTTGTTGAAGTCTTCTGGCGCAGAGCATTGATGTGTAGGCAGGCATTATCATATATATATGGGGTGTATTGGTTCTGCATCAGCGGGTAGTATCTGAACAGCTGCGTCTGCATGTATCCCTGGATAAACTGCGGGCTCTCCAATGTTGTCGTTGCAGAGTCGGACAGAGTGGTGAATCAGCACGAATTTCGTTGGATATTGCAAATGTGATATTGCAGTTTCTTCCTCGCTGGTTGTTCACAACCCTTCGGACAGACTCACCTCTGGGAGCTCTTCCGTATATTACGTCTGGTCCAAATATTGTTACCCGCACTCGTCGATGTAAATGCAGTGCCCAACTTCCAAGCCTCTCAAAACCACTGAAACATATTCAACTCTCTGCTCGTTTCAAGAACTCTCTATCTTTTCCCCGCCTGGAATATCTTCCGCCAGCTTGATTGTCATGAATATTCCATCAAATGTACGTGCAGAAATTGCTTCTAGAAAGTACTGGTTTTGTTGGGCAGCAGTCTCCTCAGTTCATTGTTGACTGTTTCCAGAGTCAGAAGTGGGTTTTCATCCAACATTCTGGCCAGCACATCCTCATATCTTGGTCAACTTTGACCCTGTAGGCTACACCTCCTCTTGGTGCCCGCATCTCTCCTGTTCTGGCACTATAATGGCGAGAAACTATCAGGCAGGCTGTCTCTGTTAACTCCAACCAGAGTATCAGCTACTTCCAGGTGGTCCACATCATCATTTCCAAAAGCATCAGTAGTCCTATGTCTGTCCTGGTTTGTCACTTTGTTTTATGTAGCCCTCTAGGCCGGTTTCCATTGCAGCCATTTGCCTATGTTACGGAGATTTATGATGTTCGGAGTATAAAGTGGTGATCTTGGCGACGGTTCGGGAATCATGAGAGCAAGTGAAAAAACTAACCTGAAAAAGGTTTGCAGCAGCTATTTTACAAAGCTGTTCACAGCCAGGGTGTCGGATGAATTTGGGCGAAAAATTCTTGAAATCGCGAACAAAGACGAATTCGGTCAGTTCATTATGTAGATGATGGTCAGGTGAGATGAAGTCAGTGAAATCTGACGACAACGAATGAAAAAAGCGGAAACTGGTTGACCATTGATCATTTGAATGACCAATGACTAAATTCATTATAGCATTTGCACATTCAAGTCTTCTTAGGACCAAATTTAAGTTAACCGCTTTGCGATTAGATGAAACAAGTTTTAAAATGTGCGGAAAACCTAACTAATAATAATAATAGCTGGATTTATACAGCGCCAATTGCTAGGGATACAAGAGCTTTTACATTGTATCTCCCTGGTCATTTGGGGTGGGAAAATATTTCACTATTCATTAACCTCTAACAATAAAATCAAAATGTAGAGTACTGAAAATGTAGGTGTCATGACTTTCTCAGCTCCCTGTGGAGTATATTTGAGCTTCTGCAAGCGCATCGCCGCTTTTTCAACCGTATCAACCTCACCCTGGGTACCCATTTATACTCCTGGGCCGAGGCATCGCCACGGTGGGGTATACACTCAAAGAGCCAAGTACCTACAGGGTCGCGGCCAGATTCGAACCCACGTTCAGCAGGCTCGGACGTCAAGAACACCGATCTGATGCGCTAGACCACTCAGCCGTGGCACCCCAGATTCCTTATTATCATGGTTTGGTTATTCTGTTGTATTTTCATTCAGAACATAAAAATTAAGTCAAAAAGTATTTTCCCAAGATCATTTAACACAAATACTCGGTATTTATTTCCTTTGTAATGTGGGCATGATTGGTAATAAGTGTCATCATGATGCCTTAAAGTTGTTTTTGATGTTAAAATTTCAGTACGGGTCGCTTGAAAACCTGGAAAGTCAGGGAATTTTGCTTGCATTTTCCAGGCTGTGCTGAAGGTATCATGAAGAAATTAAACTTATTTGGTCATGGAAAGTCATAGAATTTTGAGACTATTAAAACCAGTTCGCGTCGGAGGCCTGGTATACACGCGTTTTTTTCGCACCGCGGATCAGGAGCGTCGACACACGCCGCGGAAACTTCAGAATGTTGCTTGTGCATGCCCGGTTGACGTGGTAACGAGCCACGTGTGTAAAGTGACATGCACAGAAGACGTGACCACACGCTGCCGAAGCTTTAGTTGTCATTTGGGCAATCTTGAAAACACGCCATTTTGTAGTGCTCGTGCTTCGTTGACGTGTTATTGTGCAACACTTGTTTGGCACAAGAGCGGGGCCGTTAAAGACGCTCTGCTTCACATGGGTGGTTGGCTGTGGGGACTATTAAACCTAACACGTTCCACACCTTTGTCTTTATCTCGCATTGAAACTCCAAAGCTGCATTATACTACGATTTCTATGGATATTCAATTACCGTGCACCATTGTCCCTACATTGTCAATGCAATCGGGTGAACGTTTTCCCCTGTACCGCATCACCAAAATGGGATATAATTTAGAGCAATCACGATGGAATTTCAAACAATGCGTCATGATTTTGCAAATGCAAATTTCGACGGATTTGTGAACTTGTTTTGAAATCATATTCTTTAACCTTTGCCGAAATAACGTTTGCATGTATCTTTCCGGCCAAAAATATCGAGCTGCTCATTCCGGCTGGGTTTGTTTCCATGTCAGGGGTACGTCCGAGTGACATACGTGACTAACTGATAGCTTCACATAAAACATGACAGGTTAAATACAGCAATGACAACTTTGTACCGGCGGTAAAGGTTTTGCCCGCAATGCCTAAATTTCTATGTTTTATTTTTCTGCTGATTCATTAACTACGAGCATGAAATTCCGAAATGGAAAACACGCAACAACGCCCTTTTTATATAGCTTCGCACGTGTTGCCTTCTCCTGGGTTTGAGGTTCCAGACGTTGAGCAATCAGTATACCTATACACCGCGATACCAATATTTGATTCACGTGCGCTTTAAATTTCCTTGATCACTAGGGCCCGTCGAACAACTGAGCTCGAGAAACGTTACTAACTTCGTTTCCTAATAAAAGTTTTGAAAATTAACAGTGAGCATTCAATTCTTTTAATTATATGATGATTGAGATTTAGAATCATTTCTTTCTGACAATATGATCGCGCTCAAACGAATTTTAATAATCAAAATCAAGCTTGATCATACCACAAAGTAACGTTACACTCGGCGAAATTCACTTTGAATGATGGTTGAAATTTTGGCGAAGTAACGGTTACACGTGAGTTTTTGCTCCACCATTGGCTATCGGACACTAAAATTATTATTTCTATAAAATTTGGTATTCATAATACACGACAGTGACACTTTAAAAAAACACCTTTACTACTTGCACACTCGCATACTCTAATTTTAAGCGTTTTAATTTGCTACACTGCAATTCACCGATTGCCTTACAAAATTGTTTTCAATGCAAATTCAGTTTTGCATCCACAGTTGCTATTACAAAATTTTTGAACGAAATCGTTCCTAGATTCTTACTCATTTGTCACCACTCGGATAATGAGAAGGAATCGCCTCCATGCTCAGTTGACATGTAAATACGACGAAGAATTCACCAGTGCTCGGTGGACTTCGAGCGCAACACCGACCGCCCTCCTGTTTCCTAATTCACACGAAACTCGCCAGTTGCTTTTCTGCCCGGCTAAATGGGAATTATTACAATACAGGTTTAGTTGTGCATGGAGGAAGAACTCCTCCATGATTGACGCTGTAAAAGAAATTCACACAAAAAAACGTGTTTGTGTGAAAATGCACAGGGGCCCAGAAAACTTCTTTTATTCCCCGACTTTCTGTTGTTTTTGAAGAAAGAAACAAGACAACCGGCAACCAAAAGACACAATTCTGGCTCACAAATTCCGGGTTCGTCGAAAAAATGTCTGCCGACTTGGAATCGCTGAATATATCAATTTGGGATTGAACCAAGTGGTGGTTGTATTGTTCACTTGACAATAAATGACGGTGGTGGTTTACACTCCTGACCAGAGACAATGGCCCGTATTTTTTTAGACGTTCGCTGCACGAGACGCCTTTATACCTATTGTTCTCTAAGGGCAATAGCATAAAAGGCGTCCTTTTCCCGTAAAGGAACTTTTAAAATAGGCCTGAACTCAGACCCTGTTCTTGGCATGTTTTACAAACTGTACTAAACTATTTTGCGTGTCCCTCTCTGCCTGGCACATGGGTACCCCACTCATGTGGTTTTACTGGCGGTATGGTAGCGGGAAACCGGTGCTCATTCGGCATTGGTGCTTATAAATATAGATCACGCTGGTAGGCCGCATAGACACAGTGCGGCGCATCAAACACATTCTCTTGAAAAGAAACAGGGTTGCCGGCCCGTTAAAATGCGTCAATGCGGCTTCCCCTACAAGATGAACCGATCCCTCAGTGGCAACAAATTATTCTTGTTCACAATTAGTTCTCGAACTGAACAAAGAAATTTTGCGTGTTTTTTTCACCGCGGAATAAATTCGCGTATCAGTAGCTATCGGCCGATTTATATGGCATCATGTATTTTTTACCAGCGTATCCGGGCATGCCCTGCGCTAGAACACTGGTGTTATGCAGATCTGCATAGATTCTAAATTGTTATATTGAGCGCAGAATCTTCGCGTGAATCAAAAAGAATCATGGAAAAGTCGCGGAATACTTGCCAAAGGTAATGGAAAGTCTTGGGAAATTATCGACGTAAAAAGTCATACAGAACCCTGTCATGGATCTAAACGGTGTGGCCACAGTAAACAGATTAGCCTGATGATCATTAGCCACCAAATGACGGGTGGTCAATACGAAATTAGCATTTTAGGCCACGTACCCGGACAGACCTGTAGTCACAATAGACAGGTGACCACAATGATCATTTGGCCATAAATGACGGGTGGTCTGATGCCGCGGTTAGCATTTAGCCCACAATGGACAGGTAATCACATATACAGGTGACCTAATGATCATTTAGCCGCAAATGCCAGGTGGTCTCGGTCTCAGTTAGCATTGGCTGGCCACAGTGGACCTGGTAGCCTGTAGACAGGTGGCCTACGTGGCAGGTGGTCTCAATCTCAGTGGCATTGGCCCGGCGGACAGGTAGTCTGTGTAGACAGTGACCACAACTGTGGTTTGGCCACAAATGACCGTTGGTCTGAGTGTGCAGTCTGCATTTGGCCACAGTATGGCTACTGGCGGACAGGTAGCCATTCTTTACCTTTAATACAATATTACAATGTACATCCACCATGTACATTATTATCTAAAACCTTACTTATCTTATGTTTGTTTTGTGCTATGCTGTCTTTTACAGGCAGAGTGACAGCATGGAACTTGCAGGGTAAATTATGATCATGCTGTGTGTCTTGTTGTGATTGCTGTTGTCTCTTTAATGGCAGCCACTCTGTCCACGTGTACATGTATGTCTGTGTATACATATATCTGTCCACCTGTTCACTTCTTGGTAGTCTGTATTTCACCGTCAGTCTCACACAGCTGGCCACAAATTCATCAGCAGTGGGCAGATGTTGAAGTTTGTCACCCCATACCTCCATTTATTGTGTCTTGCAAGTGTTAGAAGCGTAGAGCGGTAACCAACCAATTTGTAATTCTAAACGGCTTATTGACTGTTCACCCTATGTAAGGCTGTGCGTTTTGGTTATTTCGGGAACCGGTACCCTTAACCAGTTCGCAGCCGAGGCCGTCAATCTACATGCATTTGAACCGGGGATCGGGAGAAGCGCGTTCGATTTTGTGTGTTACCAGGAGACTTGTCAACACGCCACACATGGCGATGCCGTCGGCGTGGCGGCTGACTTGTACTGCAATCGTTCGAGGTCCAGCAGGGGTTACAGATTCGGTGGCTTCCCGGACCAGCGGCGACACCAGTACCTGACCCCAAACTGGGGGTGCAAGAGGGGGGGCAAGCTTAAATT
Source organism: Zoroaster sp. YZ-2022 (assembly GCA_029582265.1). Lineage (NCBI taxonomy): Eukaryota > Metazoa > Echinodermata > Asteroidea > Forcipulatida > Zoroasteridae > Zoroaster > Zoroaster sp. YZ-2022. Next base: position 12,287 of record JAQQFT010000291.1, on the reverse strand, counting down.
TAAGGGGGGAAAACATTAATCTTTAATCTTTAATCTTTAATGTAATTTTGTACTGCTGAAAAAGCATTGACTTACCATCGGGGAAAAAAGTGTGGGGAGACAAATTGGTGGAAATAACGGAAATTTGTTGGGGCACTTTCGTTGCATCCCATTCCCCATACACAAAAATTAATTCATGTGTCACATGCACTAATCCAACAACTTGTGAACAATATGCATGGGCACAAATACAAACTCTCACTTGATCACTTGGACGACTGACAGTCAACTTCAAAACAAACAAGATACATCAAAATTAAAGCCGGCACATCTGCCTTGAAAGTCTGTGGAAACAAGCTTCTAAAGCCTTTAGCCAAGTGTTCTCGAGACAACTATTATTGGCCTTGAAATGTTCAGTCGGAGATTTTAAAGAGTCATTTTACGGGTAAAGATGGAACCGAAAAATAAAAAGTATTACTCATAAAACCTGTGAAGTTGGTTCAGTTATCATTCATCATGCATGTATTATTTTACTCTGGAGTGCTTTCATCTTAGATAAACACGAAATGTTGAATTTACCCAAATTTTTACATCCAGCAACTTTTAAAACGTTTTGAGGCTTTGTATGGTGGAGAATCATTATTGCTTCGGTGAATTTCCTTTTGTAAAACACAAAACCCAACAACAACAACAAAAATTTGTAGTAGTTTTGTTTGTAGTTTTCTCAAACTTTGTCACCCTTTTAGTAATGTAACTACGTGTTCATTAGTTTAATGATATATTTCTTGAACAACAGAAGGGTTAAAATGAACACATATTACCAAATACCAATGTTGTAACTTTCCTTAACCCTCCTACTCTAGCTGCACTTTAGCACAGGAAGTTGCTATAGAGGTCAAAATCAGTCAACTTCTGCCTCTGTTTTGACTGTTGACCCCAATGTGCACACAGAAATTTTGACTTCAGATTTTTACTGTCATTTTGACCACCCTGAACAATACCAGACAATGCTTTTACCAGTCAAAAATGGTTGGAAGCTCATTTTGTTATAACCTGTAAATGTACTTACTACACGTAAGGTTTGACAGTGTACAACTTTTAAGTGCATTAGATATATCTTTGGGAAGTATATCAACATGTTTGTCTGATTTTTGACCCTTGTGGGAGGGTTAATTGCAACATTTCAAAAATGTCCTGTTTATTATGGTAAACACTTTGTTTAACTTTTGACACTAAATGTTTGAAATGAGAAAGTAGACTGAGAGATGGTCTGACTTCCCCTGAAGTGTTTATTTAATTCATTTTCTTAATCATCTTCTTCCTAAAGGGGAAGGTACTTGTACAGAATCTACAACATTCTTATTTGGGAATCATATCAGAATTTTGAAATATACATGTACATGTACTTCCAAGAAAACCAACACAAAGGAACATTTCCTTGTACCACGTCCTGTTTGTTCCAGTTGATGCAACGATTTTTCAAATGTCCCGTTTATTTTGTGATAAATGCATCTTTCAGTTTCCTCTTTTCAACTATGAACATTGAAATCAGAATAGACCTTTACAGATGGATTGTATCTAATGTCACTGTAATAAAAATTCTGTACCTCTCTCATAAGCCGTAAAGTAGGCCTTGACCTAACCACACCAAATCCATCAAAATTCTCCAAATGGGAATTTTTGGAAAAAGTCAACACTGTTGGAAACTGGTTGCTTTCACCTCTTCTGAAATGGGGCAAAATTACTACCTGGCAAGAGGTACAGGCCATAAGTGCTGCATATGAAAGATCAACGGAAATGCATGGTGCATTTTTTTAAAGATAAGGAGCATGTTTCCAAAAGTGCACTGATGGATTTTGGAGGATTCAGAAGGTTCTAGCCAGAATACCTATGGGGTTAGGGTTCAGGAAGGTTTCTAGCCAGAATACCCTAGGGGTTAGGGTTAAAGTGCTTCTGGACGGTTTACACAACGAGTTTACTGATTGACAAAGACAACATAAACAATGGTAGAGATGAGGACAAAATGTACAAATCGTCCATTAGGTGTCTCCCGGTCCAATGGTCAGCGTTGACATGACATCACGTGAATAATATGCAAATTATCATTAGCATTGACCAAAAATTCCATAAATAGAGTATCCAAAACACAAATTAGAAATTAAGTGATATCAATATTGATACAGAATTTATAAGAGTTAAGGCTTTGCGTAATGGTGGAGTAGTGACATCATTTTCGGTTTAAGGTAATACTATGTGTTTATGTCAACTTCTCCTTCTAAAGTGAGGTACAGGTTCTTAAAAGATGTCTTTAGATGATTCGAGCATGCTAATCGAGAGGAACAGAATTGAGAAGCATTAAGGCGTGCAGACAAGACCCCATGAGTCTGTGTGGTTCTCCTGAACCACACCTCCTCACTGATAGTTGAGGAGCGAGGGTTTGCCCGATATTGGTTCTCCCTGAACCCGCATAATCTCTCCAAGCGACAGTTGAACATGATATGAGTTGTGCGATAAGGTTCTTTTCAGAATCTGCTTACCTCACTTAGCGGTAGTTGAGATAAACCCATGGTGTTACGCAAATTGAAAATAAACAAAATATGTGAATTTATATAGCGCCTTATAATAATATAATAATAATAATAATAATAATGTATGGAGCTTATATAAGCGTAGCATTATCCACCAACTAAGAGTGGTGCTCAAAGGCGCGTATATTATGCCCCCTGCTCACCAAGGCTCGCAAATCATTCCTGAAACCATCTCAGCTCCTGGGAGTATGCACGGGCTCAGTTGCTGACGTATTACAGCGCATATGGGGCACAATCGAGCCAACTCTGCCCTCTGGTACCCATTTAACCCCCTGGGTGGAAAGAAGCAATTATGGTTAAGTGTCTTGCTCAAGAACCTCAAAGCGTTTTACAATTAGAAGCAATAAAAGGTTAAAAAAATTACAACAATATACAAAATGATATCTTTCAATTCCTGATTTGAGCCGACTTTAAGGGAAAGGTTCATGTTACAACATTGTTTTATGAGAATGTACTTTCGTTTCAACCATCCAAATTTGACAAAATATACCACAAAAACTAACCAAAAGGGTGCACTGTTCCTTGTATCATGTCCTGTTTCTTTCAGATTGAACATTTCAAATGTCCTGTTTATTTTGTGGTAAACACTGCTTTTTTTAATTATAAAACTTAGGCCCCCAAAAGTCCAGGTTTCCCAATGGTCCTTGTGCGTCGCCTCAGACCCGCACATAGGCATTTTTAGTACTCTTTTTGTTTGTTGCAATGAGCGATGTCCAATTGCAGCCAGAATTGCTGGATCGATTGAAATTCTGTTGTGATGTGTTTTTAAATGATTTTTCTACATAGGGTATGAACATTTTCTCAATTTTTGAGGCCTCTCTTTAACCACCATACTTTGTGAATGGGAAATTTGGTCTGTTGATTCCAATAATGCGTACATGTATCACGTATGTAACATATCAGTGGTTGGCAAAAAGAAAAAAAAAGTGTCATCACACACCAATTTTGAAGCATTATAACACTGTGACCGAAAAGCAGGAGACCTTTGTTTGGCCTTACCTGTAAAGTTCAGTTATAATAGACAGTAGAACAGGTGGCCGACAGTGAATTCAGGTGGACAGAATAATGTACCACTGTGGATACAGAGTTTTTCATGTTTCGAACTTGAAAATTACCTACAACATTGTTATTTAGTAATGTCGTTCTTTTCAACCATCTAATTTATATATATATCATACTCAAAACAATTTGAGGAACACTGGAATAATCTCCCAGTTAAAGCAAGGATCATTTATTTCAGATAAACACAATGTTTCACAGAATTGATGAGAAACAACTGCACAATGAAACAGATCACTAAAGGATGCATGTGAGCGATAATAATAATAATAAAGATTTTTAGCGGCGCACATATCCACCCTGCTGGGCGTTCAAAGCGGCGAAACAAAAGAAAACATGAATACAAACAATATACTGGTAATGATAGCATAGGGAAAAAAAAAAAAAAAGATTTATGTACCGAGATACATGTACCTACAATGCAATTACGTTAATATACATCATCTTTGAAGAGTTGTGACTGAAGATGAGTTTTAAGCATCGACTTTGAATCTGGTTATACTATGACAAGATTTTGAGTTTGGTTGGAAGACGATTCCAGAGTCTCCGAGACTCACGACGAAAAGCGACCTATCACCCCCAGTTCCCATTTTGAAGTTGATTTCCTTTAGAGATGTGACAAGTAGTTCAGAAAAATAAATTGAACAATGTCTTATTAAGGAATTTGCTGAACAATTAGCATAAGTTTAAAACAATTCTCTACAAAACATTGGGAAGCCAGTGCAGTTCTTTCAAGATTGGCGTGATATGGCATGACTTTCTGGACAAAAGTCACAACATGAGCTTTCCTGTGTTTTGTATGTGCTGAGAAGGCGAGATATTTGATTCTGCGGAGACCGTGAGCCGAGAGCATTCCGTTATCGAACCGTTGATATTGACAAATGCATGTATAATTTGTTCAGCAGCACTTTTATCATTGAAAGTATTTCCTAATTAGAAGCTTATATTTCTGATATGAAATGATATGCAAACAATGTTGCCCCCAGATATGTGGTTTTACAAGTCATTGTCGAGTCAAATATAGCACCCAAATTACGTTAACTTGTAATGAGGATTATCTGCAAGTCTCAATTGTAATAATGGAAGAAAACTTTGAACAATTTGCTGACATGATCCAAATAGAACAAATCTGTTTTCATCGTCCAATTTCAGGAAGTTTTGTCTCATGGTACCAACTTCGAATCTCTTGAATACATCTCAGTGTTTTAATGCAGGAATCGGCAGGTTCTTGAGAAGATTTAAAAAGTAATGTAAAGCTGCGTGTCATCAAGCCGTATAACATGGTAATTTAAATTATACTTCAAAATGATATCACGAACTGGAAAGGTATAAACAGTAAACCACTGTGGGCGAGGCACAGAGCCTTGGGGTACAGAATAGTCCAAAATCAACAGGCTCGGAGATAAAGCGTTACCAATACAAACATACTGACCCTATTTAAAGGTGAGACCTACATCAATCCAGGGCTGTGTCATGTATTCCAAGATGATATTGAAGGCGGGAGAGAAGGATTTTATGATACTGACACACCGTGTCAAAAGTAACCTTAAGTCTAAATGCAACAACTAATGCAGTGATTTTCCCCTCATCCATGGCAGATAAAATGTCATTGTTGATGCGAAGAAAAGAGCAGTTTCAAGTTCCATGAAAATGGTTTATAGGCTGACTGAAATGTGTCTGACAGGTTATTATACGAACATGGTCAGAGATCCGTGATGAAACAACTCGCTCGATTGTTTTTCCCAAGGTACTTCAAATTCGCCTTACTGGTGGGTAATCTTTGAAAACTTTAACGCTTGTCCAAAGTGGGTTTCTTTAGGAGTGGTTTAACATGAGCAACCTTCATCTGTTAGGAAACAACCAGAAAGAAAGAGATCTTATTTACAATAATTGTGATATACTTATGCAAACACATCTAATATTTTGTTTGATTAGCGAAGTTGGCACTGGATCAAAGATTCACATGATTTTGATGGCGATTTCATGATGAGTTTCTTGATCTCCGTAACAATAAGAAGGCTCAAACATGGACAGTCTACATTGTGGATCATGGCATTGATGGTTGTTTGTGATAGAATGGCGGGTAGGAAACAGAATGGCGGATGATTCTCAGTTTTGTGACAAAAAAGTTTTGAAAAAGCATTCGCGAGGTCCTGATCAGAGTGTGTAGATGGAAGCACTGGAGCTTTGGGTTTATGAAACAGCTTTTCAACAATGTTGAAGAGGTTTTTTCTGATCCTGAAACGCCTTCCTCTTCCACAAAGAGATGAGTAGTGAAATTATTTTTGTCTGGTTAAGCATATTCTTCACAATATCCGCGTTGATTTACAGTATTCTTGCCGATGTACTCCAAGTTTCCCATTGTCACGCCATCTTCGCTCAGGATTGACCCGGTGATTTTCCTTGCAACACGGATATCATTATTGAACCAGGGGGATTCAGAGTGTGGTTGCTATGTTGGAGTTTTTATGAACATGATCATCAAGATAATGTTCTGGGACAGTAGATTCAAATAGACTAACACAAGATCCAGGCTCACCATCTTCAAGGTTTACATTTTCAGTTGATTCAACATCATGACATAAATCTTTTAATATTTACTTTTTTCAGTGGCGAGTAGTTAGAAATGGTTGGTATGGAGGTTTTTAAGGTTCAAATTTACCATGATTGCGTAATGATCAGACTAAGCCAGGATGAATAGTTATATTCGAGATAAGAGGTGAAATATTTTCAGCGTTATCATGAGTGAAACCAGTGACCATACTGATGAGGTGGAATTGCTGTGATGGTGCTGTATAGAGTCCATGAACAGAGAGCAGATCTTTAAACTTCGATTTGCATAATTGTTTTGAAATAATGTCCATATGAATATTAAAATCACCGGTTAAATATATATCAGATGGATTAATATGAGAGATAATCGACAATTAATTTTTCAAATTCCTACGAAAACTGGAATGTTTACCATCAACATCGCTACTGGTCGATAAATATTAACAAAGGCGAACAGATCTAGAGTTGCATGTTACCTCAGCATGCAGAGATTCAAATGTTAGGTAGTCAATGTTAACACTTTTCATACTGACAGATAAACTGGACACAAAGATAAATTAAGCCCCTCCACCGGTGCTTTATTGGTCTGGGGATATGATGGAGAGGTAGCCAGCAGGAGTACACTCGGGGTAGCAGAATCATCAGGTTTTTCAACCATGTCTAGGATGTAGCTAGCAAGATCCAAGTTGTTTTGTGATACAAAGTCAACAAATTCATCCGATTTATTGTATATTCTTCTGAGTGTTCAGGACTGGGCTGAAGTTTAGACTCATCACAGCATTTAGAGTTGAAGTTATGCCAATGTCACTTGTTGGTGTGGTTAAGTTCACTGCTGGGGTTGAGTAAGGCTGGAGTGCTAGTTGTGTAAGTCCTGTCCATTCTCCCAAGCCAGCATTTTACCTCTATGTGTGCGGCGGTATGTTTGCAGGGTTGATTAAGCATTCATGCAAATGTTCCATGACAGTTCAATTGACTCAATGCTGAATAAAGATAAAGCTACATCAGTATATGGAGCATTGAAAGATTGAATAGTTCATTGCAGCTGTATGAAATTTTATGGAGCTGAGTGGCGTTTGTGGGTGTGTTGATCATTGACTTCAGGTCAAGGGTTTGGGTTTATGTCACCAGAAATTAAGAGTTCCCAGATGAAGAGGTGACAGATGATTCTTATATTATAATATGAACGTCTCAAGAATTTAAGATGGTGGATTTGAGGTGACAAATCTGTAGATTGTAATATTGTAGCCATCTACTGATGAGTCAATGAGACACAATGATCTGGATAGTGGGAGTAGAATAATCAGGATGTAATACTATATTGTCTGATCTCAAAGTTGTTGATCCAAACGGGCTGCTGGTCAAGCTACAGGTTTATAATCTCTAGCTTCTGAGTTGCAATCTTAAATCAGAGAGACTGCACAAATAAAATGAAGATCCAGAATGTATATACACTCAACAGTAAAATCTTACTGCTAGACAGACAAAAACAAAGTTTTGCTTGCAGAAAACAAATGTACAAATACTCACATAAAACATGGTAGATTCCAGGTGTAATAAGAAGTCCACTATTATAAAATTGATGATGGCGGCGACGTAGCGGCAGCAGCGACCAGACGATAATGACGCGACTTATATAGCGCCGCGTATCCGCGAACTGAGTGGTGCTCAGGCGCATTATATTATTACCACTGCTCCTTAAGGCTCATAAATCATTTCTAAAATACATCTCAGCTCCCTGGGGAATTATGCACAGCTCAGTACTGCCATTTGGCACAGCATATATACATGTGGGCCTAATCAACCAACTCCTGCCCTCACAGGCTTGCCATTTTTAAAACCTGGGTGGAGAAGCAGTGCACTGGTTCGTCTCCTCCTCCAGGGCCTAAGATGTCGCGGCCACTTCCAGACCCGCATTCTACTCACTAACACACAGAACTTGAGTCGGTAAGCTAGGCGCTCGGCCACGACACTCCATGAAGATGAACTTGCCACAGTGCCTTTCTACAAAACACTGAGCACCGAAACTGGAGAGCTGTTATGAGTATGGCTGCTTGTTAGGCGCTCAATGTGATTACACATTTCATGACATGACTACTGAAAAGAGGGGTTGCAAATGAAAATCCCACGGTTCATGGAGCGTTTCAATAGCAGGTGTGACCACCTCTTGCAACGGTAAATCCGGTGTTCCCTAAATTGTTTTGAGTAGGATATATAACTTGCCAAAAGGCTTTTTCATGTATCTGTGTCCTATTTCTTTCCTGTTGATACGCTTTTCAAATGTCCTGTTTATTTTAAGTTCTTACCGTTTCTCGATTATAAGCTAACCTGGAAAGTTTAATTGTCTGAGCTGGTGTTTGGGGTAAAGCGATAATAACTGTTACAGTTTTTGTTTTGTTTTTAAAATAAAATTGACAGTTCAACTTTTAAATTTCGTGTTCAGTATAAATTAAATGTGCTCTCCTTTTGTATTTAAATATTTAACAGCATAAATCATGATACATTTTTTTTTAGATAAGTTGTTTGTGTTTATATTCACCTCAGAGTTGTTTCATCTGACACTGAGGCTGTGTTCTGGGGAAAATGGTGCGTGCTTGAAGGACTACAAAAGCAACAGTGCAAAGTTTCCTTTGAAATACCAAAAATATTTCAGAATCTTGGTTGTTTTATGTTTGATTATTTTGTTCATTTGCACATATCATGTTTGTTTGGGTAGAATGAATGTGATCAATGATTTATCACACAGTTTAGATTTCATGTTGTTTCAAGTTTATTTTTTTCTCCATGAGGTCACAATTAAATATCAAAGTACATTTTAACATAGTAATATAAATGACAGTAAGTAAATCTGCAGAAGACATTACAAGCAAAGCTTAAATATATGTAAAATTTTCTTTCAGGCTCTGGGCAGAGAATAACAATGAAAATGTTTACAACTAGAGATTCGAGTTTGTCTTGGCACAAACTCTAGGTGTTCGAGGGGAAGTAAAGGTCAAATTAGGAGTCCTGCCTGCCAATGTTACCGATAATTAACAGTCTATACAATGGTGCAAAATACTTGAATTTACCTCTTGTGGTTGTTGAGATATGATTTTTAAAATCTTAAACTTTGACTTCCGGTTTGGACAGGAAGTAAGGTCAAATTGGGGTCATTCTCCGCTCATGTTTCATCTGCTTGTTAAGTTCTACAGTATGTAAGTACATACTAAAGTTTCAAGTTCATGTGAGATTTTACCGTATGTGTTTGTTACCGGACAGTCATTGGAAGGAGGAAGAAGAAATAAAACTAAATCGTTTTGTCACAATAAAACTGAAATTATTCGATTAGCGTTAAAATGATGGCGTCATCAATTCAGAAGTGTTGGAGAAAGTCTGACGTAACGTCTATTGAAGTTTTCGCAGAAGTTTCCATGTTTCATTTACCGGTATGTGTTCAACTCATTGGTGTGCCATGCGAAATCTCGTTTGTGCCAGAAAACGGTTCAAATGTGAAAACAACTGTTCTTTTGCATAAGGGTGAATTTGGTGCTGAAATTCTTTGAGAGAAGGCATTTCTTTTCCCAGGTTTTATTACCCGTTTGATATGGTTTGAGATCAATTGTTGCAATTTTAGCTGAACAATCGTCCTCGCTAAATAATGTACTGGTTTTTGGGAAATCTTTTTTAATATTAAACTTTCACTTCCGGTTTGGATTGGGAGTAAAGATTAGAAATTGGGGTTAACCAGTGTAAATATTTTTATTACAATTAACAATCTATACAATGGTGGAAAGATTTTAGATTTTACCTCTTGTGGTTATTGAGATATTATGTTTCATTAATATTAAACTTTGGACAGGTAGCAAAGATTGAATTAGGGTCACCTTTTGTAAATATTTGTTGACAATTAATAGTATGTACAATGGGTACAAAAAGTAGCAGATTTACCTCATGCAGCAGTTTGTTTGGGATATGATTTTCCGATGTAAACTTTGGTTTATGTAATGAGCCGATATCAGATGCCCATAATCATGGCGTCACAAATTATGTTTCATCTACGTGTTAAGTTCTAAGTATATGTGGCAAGTTTCAAGTTCATGTGAAGTTTGCAAAAATGTGTTTTTGTATGATAATCGTTGGCGACAAGAAAAAAAAAAACGAACAAAAACAATAGGTGTTGAATTTTATGCAGAACACCTAAAATAATTTTTTAAAGCATTACAAAACAATAGATGTTTCGGGCACATTTCCCGAACACCTAACAAGATTACCAAAGTTCCCTGTACATGCTGCATAACGGAAAGTTACATAAGACCCAAATGACGACACGGACAAAGGACAAAACAGCTCTTTAACAAAATTACTATGTCACAGCAATCAAACGTAAGGAATGAACAAACATTTGCCAAAGGTGCTGTATACTGGACACACTTGTACTGTAGATGGAATCTGAATATCAACTTACACCCATATAGGTGGAACAGATTTGTAAAAGCGTTTAAAAATATTTTTTGAATTCTTTAATAAATGTATTCTTTTGGTTGGTCAAAAACACACAGCTCTGTGAGACACTGCGTTACCCATCGCCATTGGCTCACTGGCTCATGACCGTGTTTCCGGCTGACCACGCCAAAACAATTACTCCACATCCTAAAAGCCATCCCTTGACAGTCGGCGGCAACTTAATGAGTTACTGACCTGCTCTCAATTGAAGACGATACTATTGTGAATTTTATGTTTGTACAATGCAAAGAAAATGGCTACCGTGGCTATAAAATGTGCACTTGGAGCAATTATCCATGGTTTTGACTGTTTCATTACCCTGAACAGCCTGAACAATACTTTTACTGGTGAAAAAAAAATTACACTAGATATACCTTGGTATTGCTTCTCAAAATTTTACTGATTTTGATCCTTGTAGTAGTAGGAGGGTTTAAAAGATAAAACAGGAATCGTTCATTTAAAATGTAAGGTAAAGTATTATGCCAATTACATATGCCTCATCTCAATACGTATCAAACCCAACTGCATTGTCCATCTAATAGATATTGCGTGATCATATAAAATCCTTTTATTGAGGGGCAGCCAGGGGTTGGTTTGCCGAAATTTTACACTAACTTTGTCCAATTTTTTCTTCTTGATTTGCCCAATTTACCCCACTCTGTTTCTTGCAGAATTTGGGGTGGAAGTTGCCCCCCGCTAGCTCAAACGCGTCTATGTTCAGTAGTCCTTACACATACAGGTAAGATGAGTTTTGTCTTTTTCTTGAAAGAGTCAACAGATTTGATGGAAGGTAATTTCTCACCATAATTTGGCCCCATTTATTTATTTGAAACAAATGATGGGTATTCTTTGTATCATCACCTTCTGTATCAAATATACCCGTATCTATTAACATTTTGAACGACTGTCAACAAGGGAGGTACTAATGGTGCGTAGTCAGCCTGTAAAGAATAATGTGGCGTTTTATATTCGGCGGAGGAAAACGTAAGACTGATCCAGTGGACGGGGACTGTCCAGTGCCTGTTATCCAACAAAATATTTATTTCCTTACGCCGGGTGAGCGGCTACCGAACACAAGGGGATAATTAAGACGCGGACTAAGCCAAGGGCAGTTCGTTTTGGTGAAATGTACCACCGCCTAGGAATTATTATACCTCAATGGAATTAGAGCAATTACCAGTAACCTCAATAAACCTCACAAGGATAGTGTTACCAAAGACAGTAATTAAATGGTTTATTCTGATCAATGATTCTTTTACAAAGTCTTGTATTAAATTACAATGGCAAAGATAAGGCTAAACCTCACCTCGTTGCTTTCTTTAAATACAATTCAATAACTTTACATACACAATCTTTACAATATACCTCAGTGAGAATAACCTTGTGGTAAACCTCACCACGAATCTTAAAACAGTATACCTCAACTAGGCTAGCTCACCGCCAGCTTACCCTGCAACAGGTATACCTCACAACAGGTTATAATATTAACCACAATACAGAAATGTCAGTAACAGATAATCTAGGGGTTGATTACACCTGAGGATTACCATAACCTCACAGGAACCCAAGCGCTACAACCAATGAACCTCACCGGGTTAGCAAGCACAAAAGGGAATAGGAATACAATCC
>JAQQFT010000290.1:0-31963 GCA_029582265.1 Zoroaster sp. YZ-2022 | reverse complement strand
ACAAAGGGGGTAAGTGTCCATGGAGGCCGTTTAAGGTATGAAGACATTATCCAAATTCAAAGATTTTGTGTTTTTCCGAGAGGGGAGAACCTAAGCTTTAATTTAGATATCAATTTTATCTGCCTCCCGTAAAAATGTGAAAAGTTATTCCCAACCTTAGAAATGTTTCTTTCGTAACAGTGTACAGTGCTGTATTGTTTGCTGTGAAACCGCATGCAAGTTGACCGTATTTTACAGGGGGTAAGTGTCCATGGAGGCCGTTTAAGGTATGAAGACATTATCCAAATTCAAAGATTTTGTGTTTTTCCGAGAGGGGAGAACCTAAGCTTTAATTTAGATATCAATTTTATCTGCCTCCCGTAAAACTTGAAAAGTTATTCCCAACCTTAGAAATGTTTCTTCGTAACAGTGTACAGTGCTGTATTGTTTGCTGTGAAACCGCATGCAAGTTGACCGTATTTTACAGGGGGTAAGTGTCCATGGAGGCCGTTTAAGGTATGAAGACATTATCCAAATTCAAAGATTTTGTGTTTTTCCGAGAGGGGAGAACCTAAGCTTTAATTTAGATATCAATTTTATCTGCCTCCTGTATAAACTTGAAAAGTTATTCCCAACCTTAGAAATGTTTCTTTCGTAACAGTGTACAGTGCTGTATTGTTTGCTGTGAAACCGCATGCAAGTTGACCGTATTTTACAGGGGGTAAGTGTCCATGGAGGCCGTTTAAGGTATGAAGACATTATCCAAATTCAAAGATTTTGTGTTTTTCCGAGAGGGAGAACCTAAGCTTTAATTTAGATATCAATTTTATCTGCCTCCTGTAAAACTTGAAAAGTTATTCCCAACCTTAGAAATGTTTCTTTCGTAACAGTGTACAGTGCTGTATTGTTTGCTGTGAAACCGCATGCAAGTTGACCGTATTTTACAGGGGGTAAGTGTCCATGGAGGCCGTTTAAGGTATGAAGACATTATCCAAATTCAAAGATTTTGTGTTTTTCCGAGAGGGAGAACCTAAGCTTTAATTTAGATATCAATTTTATCTGCCTCCCGTAAAAACTTGAAAAGTTATTCCCAACCTTAGAAATGTTTCTTTCGTAACAGTGTACAGTGCTGTATTGTTTGCTGTGAAACCGCATGCAAGTTGACCGTATTTTACAGGGGGTAAGTGTCCATGGAGGCCGTTTAAGGTATGAAGACATTATCCAAATTCAAAGATTTTGTGTTTTTCCGAGAGGGGAGAACCTAAGCTTTAATTTAGATATCAATTTTATCTGCCTCCCGTAAAAACTTGAAAAGTTATTCCCAACCTTAGAAATGTTTCTTTCGTAACAGTGTACAGTGCTGTATTGTTTGCTGTGAAACCGCATGCAAGTTGACCGTATTTTACAGGGGGTAAGTGTCCATGGAGGCCGTTTAAGGTATGAAGACATTATCCAAATTCAAAGATTTTGTGTTTTTCCGAGAGGGGAGAACCTAAGCTTTAATTTAGATATCAATTTTATCTGCCTCCCGTAAATACTTGAAAAGTTATTCCCAACCTTAGAAATGTTTCTTTCGTAACAGTGTACAGTGCTGTATTGTTTGCTGTGAAACCGCATGCAAGTTGACCGTATTTTACAGGGGGTAAGTGTCCATGGAGGCCGTTTAAGGTATGAAGACATTATCCAAATTCAAAGATTTTGTGTTTTTCCGAGAGGGAGAACCTAAGCTTTAATTTAGATATCAATTTTATCTGCCTCCCGTAAAACTTGAAAAGTTATTCCCAACCTTAGAAATGTTTCTTTCTGTAACAGTGTACAGTGCTGTATTGTTTGCTGTGAAACCGCATGCAAGTTGACCGTATTTTACAGGGGGTAAGTGTCCATGGAGGCCGTTTAAGGTATGAAGACATTATCCAAATTCAAAGATTTTGTGTTTTTCCGAGAGGGAGAACCTAAGCTTTAATTTAGATATCAATTTTATCTGCCTCCCGTAAAAACTTGAAAAGTTATTCCCAACCTTAGAAATGTTTCTTTCCGAACAGTGTACAGTGCTGTATTGTTTGCTGTGAAACCGCATGCAAGTTGACCGTATTTTACAGGGGGTAAGTGTCCATGGAGGCCGTTTAAGGTATGAAGACATTATCCAAATTCAAAGATTTTGTGTTTTTCCGAGAGGGGAGAACCTAAGCTTTAATTTAGATATCAATTTTATCTGCCCCGTAAAACTTGAAAAGTTATTCCCAACCTTAGAAATGTTTCTTCGTAACAGTGTACAGTGCTGTATTGTTTGCTGTGAAACCGCATGCAAGTTGACCGTATTTTACAGGGGGTAAGTGTCCATGGAGGCCGTTTAAGGTATGAAGACATTATCCAAATTCAAAGATTTTGTGTTTTTCCGAGAGGGGAGAACCTAAGCTTTAATTTAGATATCAATTTTATCTGCCTCCCGTAAAAAATGAAAAGTTATTCCCAACCTTAGAAATGTTTCTTTCGTAACAGTGTACAGTGCTGTATTGTTTGCTGTGAAACCGCATGCAAGTTGACCGTATTTTACAGGGGGTAAGTGTCCATGGAGGCCGTTTAAGGTATGAAGACATTATCCAAATTCAAAGATTTTGTGTTTTTCCGAGAGGGGAGAACCTAAGCTTTAATTTAGATATCAATTTTATCTGCCTCCCGTAAAACTTGAAAAGTTATTCCCAACCTTAGAAATGTTTCTTTCGTAACAGTGTACAGTGCTGTATTGTTTGCTGTGAAACCGCATGCAAGTTGACCGTATTTTACAGGGGGTAAGTGTCCATGGAGGCCGTTTAAGGTATGAAGACATTATCCAAATTCAAAGATTTTGTGTTTTTCCGAGAGGGGAGAACCTAAGCTTTAATTTAGATATCAATTTTATCTGCCTCCCGTAAAAACTTGAAAAGTTATTCCCAACCTTAGAAATGTTTCTTCGTAACAGTGTACAGTGCTGTATTGTTTGCTGTGAAACCGCATGCAAGTTGACCGTATTTTACAGGGGGTAAGTGTCCATGGAGGCCGTTTAAGGTATGAAGACATTATCCAAATTCAAAGATTTTGTGTTTTTCCGAGAGGGGAGAACCTAAGCTTTAATTTAGATATCAATTTTATCTGCCTCCCGTAAAACTTGAAAAGTTATTCCCAACCTTAGAAATGTTTCTTCGTAACAGTGTACAGTGCTGTATTGTTTGCTGTGAAACCGCATGCAAGTTGACCGTATTTTACAGGGGGTAAGTGTCCATGGAGGCCGTTTAAGGTATGAAGACATTATCCAAATTCAAAGATTTTGTGTTTTTCCGAGAGGGGAGAACCTAAGCTTTAATTTAGATATCAATTTTATCTGCCTCCCGTAAAACTTGAAAAGTTATTCCCAACCTTAGAAATGTTTCTTTCGTAACAGTGTACAGTGCTGTATTGTTTGCTGTGAAACCGCATGCAAGTTGACCGTATTTTACAGGGGGTAAGTGTCCATGGAGGCCGTTTAAGGTATGAAGACATTATCCAAATTCAAAGATTTTGTGTTTTTCCGAGAGGGGAGAACCTAAGCTTTAATTTAGATATCAATTTTATCTGCCTCCCGTAAAACTTGAAAAGTTATTCCCAACCTTAGAAATGTTTCTTTCGTAACAGTGTACAGTGCTGTATTGTTTGCTGTGAAACCGCATGCAAGTTGACCGTATTTTACAGGGGGTAAGTGTCCATGGAGGCCGTTTAAGGTATGAAGACATTATCCAAATTCAAAGATTTTGTGTTTTTCCGAGAGGGGAGAACCTAAGCTTTAATTTAGATATCAATTTTATCTGCCTCCCGTAAAAATGTGAAAAGTTATTCCCAACCTTAGAAATGTTTCTTTCGTAACAGTGTACAGTGCTGTATTGTTTGCTGTGAAACCGCATGCAAGTTGACCGTATTTTACAGGGGGTAAGTGTCCATGGAGGCCGTTTAAGGTATGAAGACATTATCCAAATTCAAAGATTTTGTGTTTTTCCGAGAGGGGAGAACCTAAGCTTTAATTTAGATATCAATTTTATCTGCCTCCCGTAAAACTTGAAAAGTTATTCCCAACCTTAGAAATGTTTCTTTCGTAACAGTGTACAGTGCTGTATTGTTTGCTGTGAAACCGCATGCAAGTTGACCGTATTTTACAGGGGGTAAGTGTCCATGGAGGCCGTTTAAGGTATGAAGACATTATCCAAATTCAAAGATTTTGTGTTTTTCCGAGAGGGGAGAACCTAAGCTTTAATTTAGATATCAATTTTATCTGCCTCCCGTAAAAACTTGAAAAGTTATTCCCAACCTTAGAAATGTTTCTTTCGTAACAGTGTACAGTGCTGTATTGTTTGCTGTGAAACCGCATGCAAGTTGACCGTATTTTACAGGGGGTAAGTGTCCATGGAGGCCGTTTAAGGTATGAAGACATTATCCAAATTCAAAGATTTTGTGTTTTTCCGAGAGGGGAGAACCTAAGCTTTAATTTAGATATCAATTTTATCTGCCTCCCGTAAA
This sequence comes from Zoroaster sp. YZ-2022, assembly GCA_029582265.1. Lineage (NCBI taxonomy): Eukaryota > Metazoa > Echinodermata > Asteroidea > Forcipulatida > Zoroasteridae > Zoroaster > Zoroaster sp. YZ-2022. Next base: position 27,460 of record JAQQFT010000290.1, on the reverse strand, counting down.
AACTTGAAAAGTTATTCCCAACCTTAGAAATGTTTCTTTCGTAACAGTGTACAGTGCTGTATTGTTTGCTGTGAAACCGCATGCAAGTTGACCGTATTTTACAGGGGGTAAGTGTCCATGGAGGCCGTTTAAGGTATGAAGACATTATCCAAATTCAAAGATTTTGTGTTTTTCCGAGAGGGGGAACCTAAGCTTTAATTTAGATATCAATTTTATCTGCCTCCCGTAAAAACTTGAAAAGTTATTCCCAACCTTAGAAATGTTTCTTCGTAACAGTGTACAGTGCTGTATTGTTTGCTGTGAAACCGCATGCAAGTTGACCGTATTTTACAGGGGGGTAAGTGTCCATGGAGGCCGTTTAAGGTATGAAGACATTATCCAAATTCAAAGATTTTGTGTTTTTCCGAGAGGGGAGAACCTAAGCTTTAATTTAGATATCAATTTTATCTGCCTCCCGTAAAAACTTGAAAAGTTATTCCCAACCTTAGAAATGTTTCTTTCGTAACAGTGTACAGTGCTGTATTGTTTGCTGTGAAACCGCATGCAAGTTGACCGTATTTTACAGGGGGTAAGTGTCCATGGAGGCCGTTTAAGGTATGAAGACATTATCCAAATTCAAAGATTTTGTGTTTTTCCGAGAGGGGAGAACCTAAGCTTTAATTTAGATATCAATTTTATCTGCCTCCCGTAAAAACTTGAAAAGTTATTCCCAACCTTAGAAATGTTTCTTCGTAACAGTGTACAGTGCTGTATTGTTTGCTGTGAAACCGCATGCAAGTTGACCGTATTTTACAGGGGGTAAGTGTCCATGGAGGCCGTTTAAGGTATGAAGACATTATCCAAATTCAAAGATTTTGTGTTTTTCCGAGAGGGGAGAACCTAAGCTTTAATTTAGATATCAATTTTATCTGCCTCCCGTAAAAACTTGAAAAGTTATTCCCAACCTTAGAAATGTTTCTTTCTTAACAGTGTACAGTGCTGTATTGTTTGCTGTGAAACCGCATGCAAGTTGACCGTATTTTACAGGGGGTAAGTGTCCATGGAGGCCGTTTAAGGTATGAAGACATTATCCAAATTCAAAGATTTTGTGTTTTTCCGAGAGGGGAGAACCTAAGCTTTAATTTAGATATCAATTTTATCTGCCTCCCGTAAAAACTTGAAAAGTTATTCCCAACCTTAGAAATGTTTCTTTCTTAACAGTGTACAGTGCTGTATTGTTTGCTGTGAAACCGCATGCAAGTTGACCGTATTTTACAGGGGGTAAGTGTCCATGGAGGCCGTTTAAGGTATGAAGACATTATCCAAATTCAAAGATTTTGTGTTTTTCCGAGAGGGAGAACCTAAGCTTTAATTTAGATATCAATTTTATCTGCCTCCCGTAAAAACTTGAAAAGTTATTCCCAACCTTAGAAATGTTTCTTTCGTAACAGTGTACAGTGCTGTATTGTTTGCTGTGAAACCGCATGCAAGTTGACCGTATTTTACAGGGGGTAAGTGTCCATGGAGGCCGTTTAAGGTATGAAGACATTATCCAAATTCAAAGATTTTGTGTTTTTCCGAGAGGGGAGAACCTAAGCTTTAATTTAGATATCAATTTTATCTGCCTCCCGTAAAAACTTGAAAAGTTATTCCCAACCTTAGAAATGTTTCTTTCGTAACAGTGTACAGTGCTGTATTGTTTGCTGTGAAACCGCATGCAAGTTGACCGTATTTTACAGGGGGTAAGTGTCCATGGAGGCCGTTTAAGGTATGAAGACATTATCCAAATTCAAAGATTTTGTGTTTTTCCGAGAGGGGAGAACCTAAGCTTTAATTTAGATATCAATTTTATCTGCCTCCCGTAAAAACTTGAAAAGTTATTCCCAACCTTAGAAATGTTTCTTTCGTAACAGTGTACAGTGCTGTATTGTTTGCTGTGAAACCGCATGCAAGTTGACCGTATTTTACAGGGGGTAAGTGTCCATGGAGGCCGTTTAAGGTATGAAGACATTATCCAAATTCAAAGATTTTGTGTTTTTCCGAGAGGGGAGAACCTAAGCTTTAATTTAGATATCAATTTTATCTGCCTCCCGTAAAAACTTGAAAAGTTATTCCCAACCTTAGAAATGTTTCTTTCGTAACAGTGTACAGTGCTGTATTGTTTGCTGTGAAACCGCATGCAAGTTGACCGTATTTTACAGGGGGTAAGTGTCCATGGAGGCCGTTTAAGGTATGAAGACATTATCCAAATTCAAAGATTTTGTGTTTTTCCGAGAGGGGAGAACCTAAGCTTTAATTTAGATATCAATTTTATCTGCCTCCCGTAAAACTTGAAAAGTTATTCCCAACCTTAGAAATGTTTCTTTCGTAACAGTGTACAGTGCTGTATTGTTTGCTGTGAAACCGCATGCAAGTTGACCGTATTTTACAGGGGGTAAGTGTCCATGGAGGCCGTTTAAGGTATGAAGACATTATCCAAATTCAAAGATTTTGTGTTTTTCCGAGAGGGGAGAACCTAAGCTTTAATTTAGATATCAATTTTATCTGCCTCCCGTAAAATCTTGAAAAGTTATTCCCAACCTTAGAAATGTTTCTTTCGTAACAGTGTACAGTGCTGTATTGTTTGCTGTGAAACCGCATGCAAGTTGACCGTATTTTACAGGGGGTAAGTGTCCATGGAGGCCGTTTAAGGTATGAAGACATTATCCAAATTCAAAGATTTTGTGTTTTTCCGAGAGGGGAGAACCTAAGCTTTAATTTAGATATCAATTTTATCTGCCTCCCGTAAAACTTGAAAAGTTATTCCCAACCTTAGAAATGTTTCTTTCGTAACAGTGTACAGTGCTGTATTGTTTGCTGTGAAACCGCATGCAAGTTGACCGTATTTTACAGGGGGTAAGTGTCCATGGAGGCCGTTTAAGGTATGAAGACATTATCCAAATTCAAAGATTTTGTGTTTTTCCGAGAGGGGAGAACCTAAGCTTTAATTTAGATATCAATTTTATCTGCCTCCCGTAAAACTTGAAAAGTTATTCCCAACCTTAGAAATGTTTCTTTCGTAACAGTGTACAGTGCTGTATTGTTTGCTGTGAAACCGCATGCAAGTTGACCGTATTTTACAGGGGGTAAGTGTCCATGGAGGCCGTTTAAGGTATGAAGACATTATCCAAATTCAAAGATTTTGTGTTTTTCCGAGAGGGGAGAACCTAAGCTTTAATTTAGATATCAATTTTATCTGCCTCCCGTAAAACTTGAAAAGTTATTCCCAACCTTAGAAATGTTTCTTTCTGTAACAGTGTACAGTGCTGTATTGTTTGCTGTGAAACCGCATGCAAGTTGACCGTATTTACAGGGGGTAAGTGTCCATGGAGGACGTTTAAGGTATGAAGACATTGTCCAAATTCAAAGATTTTGTGTTTTTCCGAGGGGGAGAACCTAAGCTTTAATTTAGATATCAATTTTATCTGCCTCCCGTAAAAATTGAAAAGTTATTCCCAACCTTAGAAATGTTTCTTTCGTAACAGTGTACAGTGCTGTATTGTTTGCTGTGAAACCGCATGCAAGTTGACCGTATTTTACAGGGGGTAAGTGTCCATGGAGGCCGTTTAAGGTATGAAGACATTATCCAAATTCAAAGATTTTGTGTTTTTCCGAGAGGGGAGAACCTAAGCTTTAATTTAGATATCAATTTTATCTGCCTCCCGTAAAAATTGAAAAGTTATTCCCAACCTTAGCAATGTTTCTTTCGTAACAGTGTACAGTGCTGTATTGTTTGCTGTGAAACCGCATGCAAGTTGACCGAATTTAAAGGGGGTAAGTGTCCATGGAGGCCGTTTAAGGTATGAAGACATTATCCAAATTCAAAGATTTTGTGTTTTTCCGAGAGGGGAGAACCTAAGCTTTAATTTAGATATCAATTTTATCTGCCTCCCGTAAAAACTTGAAAAGTTATTCCCAACCTTAGAAATGTTTTTTCGTAACAGTGTACAGTGCTGTATTGTTTGCTGTGAAACCGCATGCAAGTTGACCGTATTTTACAGGGGGTAAGTGTCCATGGAGGCCGTTTAAGGTATGAAGACATTATCCAAATTCAAAGATTTTGTGTTTTTCCGAGAGGGGAGAACCTAAGCTTTAATTTAGATATCAATTTTATCTGCCTCCCGTAAAAACTTGAAAAGTTATTCCCAACCTTAGAAATGTTTCTTTCGTAACAGTGTACAGTGCTGTATTGTTTGCTGTGAAACCGCATGCAAGTTGACCGTATTTTACAGGGGGTAAGTGTCCATGGAGGCCGTTTAAGGTATGAAGACATTATCCAAATTCAAAGATTTTGTGTTTTTCCGAGAGGGGAGAACCTAAGCTTTAATTTAGATATCAATTTTATCTGCCTCCCTTTAAATTTGAAAAGTTATTCCCAACCTTAGAAATGTTTCTTTGTAACAGTGTACAGTGCTGTATTGTTTGCTGTGAAACCGCATGCAAGTTGACCGTATTTTATAGGGGGTAAGTGTCCATGGAGGCCGTTTAAGGTATGAAGACATTATCCAAATTCAAAGATTTTGTGTTTTTCGAGAGGGAGAACCTAAGCTTTAATTTAGATATCCATTTTATCTGCCTCCCGGAAAACTTGAAAAGTTATTCCCAACCTTAGAAATGTTTCTTTCGTAACAGTGTACAGTGCTGTATTGTTTGCTGTGAAACCGCATGCAAGTTGACCGTATTTTACAGGGGGTAAGTGTCCATGGAGGCCGTTTAAGGTATGAAGACATTATCCAAATTCAAAGATTTTGTGTTTTTCCGAGAGGGGAGAACCTAAGCTTTAATTTAGATATCAATTTTATCTGCCTCCCGTAAAAACTTGAAAAGTTATTCCCAACCATAGAAATGTTTTTTTTTGTAACAGTGTACAGTGCTGTATTGTTTGCTGTGAAACCGCATGCAAGTTGACCGTATTTTACAGGGGGTAAGTGTCCATGGAGGCCGTTTAAGGTATGAAGACATTATCCAAATTCAAAGATTTTGTGTTTTTCCGAGAGGGGGAACCTAAGCTTTAATTTAGATATCAATTTTATCTGCCTCCCGTAAAAACTTGAAAAGTTATTCCCAACCTTAGAAATGTTTCTTTCGTAACAGTGTACAGTGCTGTATTGTTTGCTGTGAAACCGCATGCAAGTTGACCGTATTTTACAGGGGGTAAGTGTCCATGGAGGCCGTTTAAGGTATGAAGACATTATCCAAATTCAAAGATTTTGTGTTTTTCCGAGAGGGGAGAACCTAAGCTTTAATTTAGATATCAATTTTATCTGCCTCCCGTAAAAACTTGAAAAGTTATTCCCAACCTTAGAAATGTTTCTTTCGTAACAGTGTACAGTGCTGTATTGTTTGCTGTGAAACCGCATGCAAGTTGACCGTATTTTACAGGGGGTAAGTGTCCATGGAGGCCGTTTAAGGTATGAAGACATTATCCAAATTCAAAGATTTTGTGTTTTTCCGAGAGGGAGAACCTAAGCTTTAATTTAGATATCAATTTTATCTGCCTCCCGTAAAACTTGAAAAGTTATTCCCAACCTTAGAAATGTTTCTTTCTGTAACAGTGTACAGTGCTGTATTGTTTGCTGTGAAACCGCATGCAAGTTGACCGTATTTTACAGGGGGTAAGTGTCCATGGAGGCCGTTTAAGGTATGAAGACATTATCCAAATTCAAAGATTTTGTGTTTTTCCGAGAGGGGAGAACCTAAGCTTTAATTTAGATATCAATTTTATCTGCCTCCCGTAAAAACTTGAAAAGTTATTCCCAACCTTAGAAATGTTTCTTCGTAACAGTGTACAGTGCTGTATTGTTTGCTGTGAAACCGCATGCAAGTTGACCGTATTTTACAGGGGGTAAGTGTCCATGGAGGCCGTTTAAGGTATGAAGACATTATCCAAATTCAAAGATTTTGTGTTTTTCCGAGAGGGGAGAACCTAAGCTTTAATTTAGATATCAATTTTATCTGCCTCCCGTAAAAACTTGAAAAGTTATTCCCAACCTTAGAAATGTTTCTTTCGTAACAGTGTACAGTGCTGTATTGTTTGCTGTGAAACCGCATGCAAGTTGACCGTATTTTACAGGGGGTAAGTGTCCATGGAGGCCGTTTAAGGTATGAAGACATTATCCAAATTCAAAGATTTTGTGTTTTTCCGAGAGGGAGAACCTAAGCTTTAATTTAGATATCAATGTTATCTGCCTCCCGTAAAAACTTGAAAAGTTATTCCCAACCTTAGAAATGTTTTTTTTCGTAACAGTGTACAGTGCTGTATTGTTTGCTGTGAAACCGCATGCAAGTTGACCGTATTTTACAGGGGGTAAGTGTCCATGGAGGCCGTTTAAGGTATGAAGACATTATCCAAATTCAAAGATTTTGTGTTTTTCCGAGAGGGGAGAACCTAAGCTTTAATTTAGATATCAATTTTATCTGCCTCCCGTAAAAACTTGAAAAGTTATTCCCAACCTTAGAAATGTTTCTTTCGTAACAGTGTACAGTGCTGTATTGTTTGCTGTGAAACCGCATGCAAGTTGACCGTATTTTACAGGGGGTAAGTGTCCATGGAGGCCGTTTAAGGTATGAAGACATTATCCAAATTCAAAGATTTTGTGTTTTTCCGAGAGGGCAGAACCTAAGCTTAATTTTAGATATCATTTTTTTCTGCCTCCCGTAATAACTTGAAAAGTTATTCCCAACCTTAGAAATGTTTCTTTTGTAACAGTGTACAGTGCTGTATTGTTTGCTGTGAAACCGCATGCAAGTTGACCGTATTTTACAGGGGGTAAGTGTCCATGGAGGCCGTTTAAGGTATGAAGACATTATCCAAATTCAAAGATTTTGTGTTTTTCCGAGAGGGGAGAACCTAAGCTTTAATTTAGATATCAATTTTATCTGCCTCCCGTAAAACTTGAAAAGTTATTCCCAACCTTAGAAATGTTTCTTTCGTAACAGTGTACAGTGCTGTATTGTTTGCTGTGAAACCGCATGCAAGTTGACCGTATTTTACAGGGGGTAAGTGTCCATGGAGGCCGTTTAAGGTATGAAGACATTATCCAAATTCAAAGATTTTGTGTTTTTCCGAGAGGGGAGAACCTAAGCTTTAATTTAGATATCAATTTTATCTGCCTCCCGTAAAACTTGAAAAGTTATTCCCAACCTTAGAAATGTTTCTTTCGTAACAGTGTACAGTGCTGTATTGTTTGCTGTGAAACCGCATGCAAGTTGACCGTATTTTACAGGGGGTAAGTGTCCATGGAGGCCGTTTAAGGTATGAAGACATTATCCAAATTCAAAGATTTTGTGTTTTTCCGAGAGGGGAGAACCTAAGCTTTAATTTAGATATCAATTTTATCTGCCTCCCGTAAAACTTGAAAAGTTATTCCCAACCTTAGAAATGTTTCTTTCGTAACAGTGTACAGTGCTGTATTGTTTGCTGTGAAACCGCATGCAAGTTGACCGTATTTTACAGGGGGTAAGTGTCCATGGAGGCCGTTTAAGGTATGAAGACATTGTCCAAATTCAAAGATTTTGTGTTTTTCCGAGGGGGAGAACCTAAGCTTTAATTTAGATATCAATTTTATCTGCCTCCCGTAAAAATTTAAAAGTTATTCCCAACCTTAGAAATGTTTATTTCGTAACAGTGTACAGTGCTGTATTGTTTGCTGTGAAACCGCATGCAAGTTGACCGTATTTTACAGGGGGTAAGTGTCCATGGAGGCCGTTTAAGGTATGAAGACATTATCCAAATTCAAAGATTTTGTGTTTTTCCGAGAGGGGAGAACCTAAGCTTTAATTTAGATATCAATTTTATCTGCCTCCCGTAAAAATTGAAAAGTTATTCCCAACCTTAGAAATGTTTCTTTCGTAACAGTGTACAGTGCTGTATTGTTTGCTGTGAAACCGCATGCAAGTTGACCGTATTTTACAGGGGGGTAAGTGTCCATGGAGGCCGTTTAAGGTATGAAGACATTATCCAAATTCAAAGATTTTGTGTTTTTCCGAGAGGGGAGAACCTAAGCTTTAATTTAGATATCAATTTTATCTGCCTCCCGTAAAACTTGAAAAGTTATTCCCAACCTTAGAAAGTACAGTGCTGTATTGTTTGCTGTGAAACCGCATGCAAGTTGACCGTATTTTACAGGGGGTAAGTGTCCATGGAGGCCGTTTAAGGTATGAAGACATTATCCAAATTCAAAGATTTTGTGTTTTTCCGAGAGGGTGAACCTAAGCTTTAATTTAGATATCAATTTTATCTGCCTCCCGTAAAAACTTGAAAAGTTATTCCCAACCTTAGAAATGTTTCTTCGTAACAGTGTACAGTGCTGTATTGTTTGCTGTGAAACCGCATGCAAGTTGACCGTATTTTACAGGGGGTAAGTGTCCATGGAGGCCGTTTAAGGTATGAAGACATTATCCAAATTCAAAGATTTTGTGTTTTTCCGAGAGGGGAGAACCTAAGCTTTAATTTAGATATCAATTTTATCTGCCTCCCGTAAAACTTGAAAAGTTATTCCCAACCTTAGAAATGTTTCTTTCGTAACAGTGTACAGTGCTGTATTGTTTGCTGTGAAACCGCATGCAAGTTGACCGTATTTTACAGGGGGTAAGTGTCCATGGAGGCCGTTTAAGGTATGAAGACATTATCCAAATTCAAAGATTTTGTGTTTTTCCGAGAGGGGAGAACCTAAGCTTTAATTTAGATATCAATTTTATCTGCCTCCCGTAAAACTTGAAAAGTTATTCCCAACCTTAGAAATGTTTCTTTCGTAACAGTGTACAGTGCTGTATTGTTTGCTGTGAAACCGCATGCAAGTTGACCGTATTTTACAGGGGGTAAGTGTCCATGGAGGCCGTTTAAGGTATGAAGACATTATCCAAATTCAAAGATTTTGTGTTTTTCCGAGAGGGGAGAACCTAAGCTTTAATTTAGATATCAATTTTATCTGCCTCCCGTAAAAACTTGAAAAGTTATTCCCAACCTTAGAAATGTTTCTTTCGTAACAGTGTACAGTGCTGTATTGTTTGCTGTGAAACCGCATGCAAGTTGACCGTATTTTACAGGGGGTAAGTGTCCATGGAGGCCGTTTAAGGTATGAAGACATTATCCAAATTCAAAGATTTTGTGTTTTTCCGAGAGGGGAGAACCTAAGCTTTTAATTTAGATATCAATTTTATCTGCCTCCCGTAAAAACTTGAAAAGTTATTCCCAACCTTAGAAATGTTTCTTTCGTAACAGTGTACAGTGCTGTATTGTTTGCTGTGAAACCGCATGCAAGTTGACCGTATTTTACAGGGGGTAAGTGTCCATGGAGGCCGTTTAAGGTATGAAGACATTATCCAAATTCAAAGATTTTGTGTTTTTCCGAGAGGGGAGAACCTAAGCTTTAATTTAGATATCAATTTTATCTGCCTCCCGTAAAAACTTGAAAAGTTATTCCCAACCTTAGAAATGTTTCTTTCTTAACAGTGTACAGTGCTGTATTGTTTGCTGTGAAACCGCATGCAAGTTGACCGTATTTTACAGGGGGTAAGTGTCCATGGAGGCCTTTTAAGGTATGAAGACATTATCCAAATTCAAAGATTTTGTGTTTTTCCGAGAGGGGAGAACCTAAGCTTTAATTTAGATATCAATTTCATCTGCCTCCCGTAAAACTTTAAAAGTTATTCCCAACCTTAGAAATGTTTTTTTTGTAACAGTGTACAGTGCTGTATTGTTTGCTGTGAAACCGCATGCAAGTTGACCGTATTTTACAGGGGGTAAGTGTCCATGGAGGCCGTTTAAGGTATGAAGACATTATCCAAATTCAAAGATTTTGTGTTTTTCCGAGAGGGGAGAACCTAAGCTTTAATTTAGATATCAATTTTATCTGCCTCCCGTAAAAACTTGAAAAGTTATTCCCAACCTTAGAAATGTTTCTTTCGTAACAGTGTACAGTGCTGTATTGTTTGCTGTGAAACCGCATGCAAGTTGACCGTTTTTTACAGGGGGGTAAGTGTCCATGGAGGCCGTTTAAGGTATGAAGACATTATCCAAATTCAAAGATTTTGTGTTTTTCCGAGAGGGGAGAACCTAAGCTTTAATTTAGATATCAATTTTATCTGCCTCCCGTAAAAACTTGAAAAGTTATTCCCAACCTTAGAAATGTTTCTTTCGTAACAGTGTACAGTGCTGTATTGTTTGCTGTGAAACCGCATGCAAGTTGACTGTATTTTACAGGGGGTAAGTGTCCATGGAGGCCGTTTAAGGTATGAAGACATTATCCAAATTCAAAGATTTTGTGTTTTTCCGAGAGGGGAGAACCTAAGCTTTAATTTAGATATCAATTTTATCTGCCTCCCGTAAAACTTGAAAAGTTATTCCCAACCTTAGAAATGTTTCTTTCGTAACAGTGTACAGTGCTGTATTGTTTGCTGTGAAACCGCATGCAAGTTGACCGTATTTTACAGGGGGTAAGTGTCCATGGAGGCCGTTTAAGGTATGAAGACATTATCCAAATTCAAAGATTTTGTGTTTTTCCGAGAGGGGAGAACCTAAGCTTTAATTTAGATATCAATTTTATCTGCCTCCCGTAAAACTTGAAAAGTTATTCCCAACCTTAGAAATGTTTCTTTCGTAACAGTGTACAGTGCTGTATTGTTTGCTGTGAAACCGCATGCAAGTTGACCGTATTTTACAGGGGGTAAGTGTCCATGGAGGCCGTTTAAGGTATGAAGACATTATCCAAATTCAAAGATTTTGTGTTTTTCCGAGAGGGGAGAACCTAAGCTTTAATTTAGATATCAATTTTATCTGCCTCCCGTAAAAATTGAAAAGTTATTCCCAACCTTAGTTATGTTTCTTTCTGTAACAGTGTACAGTGCTGTATTGTTTGCTGTGAAACCGCATGCAAGTTGACCGTATTTTACAGGGGGTAAGTGTCCATGGAGGCCGTTTAAGGTATGAAGACATTATCCAAATTCAAAGATTTTGTGTTTTTCCGAGAGGGGAGAACCTAAGCTTTAATTTAGATATCAATTTTATCTGCCTCCCGTAAAAACTTGAATAGTTATTCCCAACCTTAGAAATGGTTCTTCGTAACAGTGTACAGTGCTGTATTGTTTGCTGTGAAACCGCATGCAAGTTGACCGTATTTTACAGGGGGTAAGTGTCCATGGAGGCCGTTTAAGGTATGAAGACATTATCCAAATTCAAAGATTTTGTGTTTTTCCGAGAGGGAGAACCTAAGCTTTAATTTAGATATCAATTTTATCTGCCTCCCGTAAAAACTTGAAAAGTTATTCCCAACCTTAGACGTAACAGTGTACAGTGCTGTATTGTTTGCTGTGAAACCGCATGCAAGTTGACCGTATTTTACAGGGGGTAAGTGTCCATGGAGGCCGTTTAAGGTATGAAGACATTATCCAAATTCAAAGATTTTGTGTTTTTCCGAGAGGGGAGAACCTAAGCTTTAATTTAGATATCAATTTTATCTGCCTCCCGTAAAAACTTGAAAAGTTATTCCCAACCTTAGAAATCTATTCTTAGTAACAGTGTACAGTGCTGTATTGTTTGCTGTGAAACCGCATGCAAGTTGACCGTATTTTACAGGGGGTAAGTGTCCATGGAGGCCGTTTAAGGTATGAAGACATTATCCAAATTCAAAGATTTTGTGTTTTTCCGAGAGGGGAGAACCTAAGCTTTAATTTAGATATCAATTTTATCTGCCTCCCGTAAAACTTGAAAAGTTATTCCCAACCTTAGAAATGTTTCTTTCTGTAACAGTGTACAGTGCTGTATTGTTTGCTGTGAAACCGCATGCAAGTTGACCGTATTTTACAGGGGGTAAGTGTCCATGGAGGCCGTTTAAGGTATGAAGACATTATCCAAATTCAAAGATTTTGTGTTTTTCCGAGAGGGGAGAACCTAAGCTTTAATTTAGATATCAATTTTATCTGCCTCCCGTAAAACTTGAAAAGTTATTCCCAACCTTAGAAATGTTTCTTTCGTAACAGTGTACAGTGCTGTATTGTTTGCTGTGAAACCGCATGCAAGTTGACCGTATTTTACAGGGGGTAAGTGTCCATGGAGGCCGTTTAAGGTATGAAGACATTATCCAAATTCAAAGATTTTGTGTTTTTCCGAGAGGGGAGAACCTAAGCTTTAATTTAGATATCAATTTTATCTGCCTCCCGTAAAAACTTGAAAAGTTATTCCCAACCTTAGAAATGTTTCTTTCGTAACAGTGTACAGTGCTGTATTGTTTGCTGTGAAACCGCATGCAAGTTGACCGTATTTTACAGGGGGTAAGTGTCCATGGAGGCCGTTTAAGGTATGAAGACATTATCCAAATTCAAAGATTTTGTGTTTTTCCGAGAGGGGAGAACCTAAGCTTTAATTTAGATATCAATTTTATCTGCCTCCCGTAAAAACTTGAAAAGTTATTCCCAACCTTAGAAATGTTTCTTTTGTAACAGTGTACAGTGCTGTATTGTTTGCTGTGAAACCGCATGCAAGTTGACCGTATTTACAGGGGGTAAGTGTCCATGGAGGCCGTTTAAGGTATGAAGACATTATCCAAATTCAAAGATTTTGTGTTTTTCCGAGAGGGGAGAACCTAAGCTTTAATTTAGATATCAATTTTATCTGCCTCCCGTAAAAACTTGAAAAGTTATTCCCAACCTTAGAAATGTTTCTTTCGTAACAGTGTACAGTGCTGTATTGTTTGCTGTGAAACCGCATGCAAGTTGACCGTATTTTACAGGGGGTAAGTGTCCATGGAGGCCGTTTAAGGTATGAAGACATTATCCAAATTCAAAGATTTTGTGTTTTTCCGAGAGGGGAGAACCTAAGTTTTAATTTAGATATCAATTTTATCTGCCTCCCGTAAAAACTTGAAAAGTTATTCCCAACCTTAGAAATGTTTCTTTCGTAACAGTGTACAGTGCTGTATTGTTTGCTGTGAAACCGCATGCAAGTTGACCGTATTTTACAGGGGGTAAGTGTCCATGGAGGCCGTTTAAGGTATGAAGACATTATCCAAATTCAAAGATTTTGTGTTTTTCCGAGAGGGGAGAACCTAAGCTTTAATTTAGATATCAATTTTATCTGCCTCCCGTAAAAACTTGAAAAGTTATTCCCAACCTTAGAAATGTTTCTTTCGTAACAGTGTACAGTGCTGTATTGTTTGCTGTGAAACCGCATGCAAGTTGACCGTATTTTACAGGGGGTAAGTGTCCATGGAGGCCGTTTAAGGTATGAAGACATTATCCAAATTCAAAGATTTTGTGTTTTTCCGAGAGGGAAAACCTAAGCTTTAATTTAGATATCAATTTTATCTGCCTCCCGTAAAAACTTGAAAAGTTATTCCCAACCTTAGAAATGTTTCTTTCTTAACAGTGTACAGTGCTGTATTGTTTGCTGTGAAACCGCATGCAAGTTGACCGTATTTTACAGGGGGTAAGTGTCCATGGAGGCCGTTTAAGGTATGAAGACATTATCCAAATTCAAAGATTTTGTGTTTTTCCGAGAGGGGAGAACCTAAGCTTTAATTTAGATATCAATTTTATCTGCCTCCCGTAAAACTTGAAAAGTTATTCCCAACCTTAGAAATGTTTCTTTCGTAACAGTGTACAGTGCTGTATTGTTTGCTGTGAAACCGCATGCAAGTTGACCGTATTTTACAGGGGGTAAGTGTCCATGGAGGCCGTTTAAGGTATGAAGACATTATCCAAATTCAAAGATTTTGTGTTTTTCCGAGAGGGGAGAACCTAAGCTTTAATTTAGATATCAATTTTATCTGCCTCCCGTAAAAACTTGAAAAGTTATTCCCAACCTTAGAAATGTTTCTTTCTTAACAGTGTACAGTGCTGTATTGTTTGCTGTGAAACCGCATGCAAGTTGACCGTATTTTACAGGGGGTAAGTGTCCATGGAGGCCGTTTAAGGTATGAAGACATTATCCAAATTAAAAGATTTTGTGTTTTTCCGAGAGGGTGAACCTAAGCTTTAATTTAGATGTCAATTTATCTGCCTCCCGTAAAAACTTGAAAAGTGAGTCCCACCCCTCGAAATGTTTCTTTCGTAACAGTGTACAGTGCTGTATTGTTTGCTGTGAAACCGCATGCAAGTTGACCGTATTTTAACGGGGGGTAAGTGTCCATGGAGGCCGTTTAAGGTATGAAGACATTATCCAAATTCAAAGATTTTGTGTTTTTCCGAGAGGGGAGAACCTAAGCTTTAATTTAGATATCAATTTTATCTGCCTCCCGTAAAACTTGAAAAGTTATTCCCAACCTTAGAAATGTTTCTTTCGTAACAGTGTACAGTGCTGTATTGTTTGCTGTGAAACCGCATGCAAGTTGACCGTATTTTACAGGGGGTAAGTGTCCATGGAGGCCGTTTAAGGTATGAAGACATTATCCAAATTCAAAGATTTTGTGTTTTTCCGAGAGGGGAGAACCTAAGCTTTAATTTAGATATCAATTTTATCTGCCTCCCGTAAAAACTTGAAAAGTTATTCCCAACCTTAGAAATGTTTCTTTCGTAACAGTGTACAGTGCTGTATTGTTTGCTGTGAAACCGCATGCAAGTTGACCGTATTTTACAGGGGGTAAGTGTCCATGGAGGCCGTTTAAGGTATGAAGACATTATCCAAATTCAAAGATTTTGTGTTTTTCCGAGGGGTATAACCTAATCTTTAATTTAGATATCAATTTTATCTGCCTCCCGTAAAAATTGAAAAGTTATTCCCAACCTTAGAAATGTTTCTTTCGTAACAGTGTACAGTGCTGTATTGTTTGCTGTGAAACCGCATGCAAGTTGACCGTATTTTACAGGGGGTAAGTGTCCATGGAGGCCGTTTAAGGTATGAAGACATTATCCAAATTCAAAGATTTTGTGTTTTTCCGAGAGGGAGAACCTAAGCTTTAATTTAGATATCAATTTTATCTGCCTCCCGTAAAACTTGAAAAGTTATTCCCAACCTTAGAAATGTTTCTTTCGTAACAGTGTACAGTGCTGTATTGTTTGCTGTGAAACCGCATGCAAGTTGACCGTATTTTACAGGGGGTAAGTGTCCATGGAGGCCGTTTAAGGTATGAAGACATTATCCAAATTCAAAGATTTTGTGTTTTTCCGAGAGGGGAGAACCTAAGCTTTAATTTAGATATCAATTTTATCTGCCTCCCGTAAAAACTTGAAAAGTTATTCCCAACCTTAGAAATGTTTCTTCGTAACAGTGTACAGTGCTGTATTGTTTGCTGTGAAACCGCATGCAAGTTGACCGTATTTTACAGGGGGTAAGTGTCCATGGAGGCCGTTTAAGGTATGAAGACATTATCCAAATTCAAAGATTTTGTGTTTTTCCGAGAGGGTGAACCTAAGCTTAAATTTAGATGTCAATTTTATCTGCCTCCCGTAAAACTTGAAAAGTTATTCCCAACCTTAGAAATGTTTCTTTCGTAACAGTGTACAGTGCTGTATTGTTTGCTGTGAAACCGCATGCAAGTTGACCGTATTTTACAGGGGGTAAGTGTCCATGGAGGCCGTTTAAGGTATGAAGACATTATCCAAATTCAAAGATTTTGTGTTTTTCCGAGAGGGGAGAACCTAAGCTTTAATTTAGATATCAATTTTATCTGCCTCCCGTAAAAACTCGAAAAGTTATTCCCAACCTTAGAAATGTTTCTTTGTAACAGTGTACAGTGCTGTATTGTTTGCTGTGAAACCGCATGCAAGTTGACCGTATTTTACAGGGGGTAAGTGTCCATGGAGGCCGTTTAAGGTATGAAGACATTATCCAAATTCAAAGATTTTGTGTTTTTCCGAGAGGGGAGAACCTAAGCTTTAATTTAGATATCAATTTTATCTGCCTCCCGTAAAAACTTGAAAAGTTATTCCCAACCTTAGAAATGTTTCTTTCGTAACAGTGTACAGTGCTGTATTGTTTGCTGTGAAACCGCATGCAAGTTGACCGTATTTTACAGGGGGTAAGTGTCCATGGAGGCCGTTTAAGGTATGAAGACATTATCCAAATTCAAAGATTTTGTGTTTTTCCGAGAGGGGAGAACCTAAGCTTTAATTTAGATATCAATTTTATCTGCCTCCCGTAAAAACTTGAAAAGTTATTCCCAACCTTAGAAATGTTTCTTTCGTAACAGTGTACAGTGCTGTATTGTTTGCTGTGAAACCGCATGCAAGTTGACCGTATTTTACAGGGGGTAAGTGTCCATGGAGGCCGTTTAAGGTATGAAGACATTATCCAAATTCAAAGATTTTGTGTTTTTCCGAGAGGGAGAACCTAAGCTTTAATTTAGATATCAATTTTATCTGCCTCCCGTATAAACTTGAAAAGTTATTCCCAACCTTAGAAATGTTTCTTTCGTAACAGTGTACAGTGCTGTATTGTTTGCTGTGAAACCGCATGCAAGTTGACCGAATTTAAAGGGGGTAAGTGTCCATGGAGGCCGTTTAAGGTATGAAGACATTATCCAAATTCAAAGATTTTGTGTTTTTCCGAGAGGGGAGAACCTAAGCTTTAATTTAGATATCAATTTTATCTGCCTCCCGTAAAACTTGAAAAGTTATTCCCAACCTTAGAAATGTTTCTTTCGTAACAGTGTACAGTGCTGTATTGTTTGCTGTGAAACCGCATGCAAGTTGACCGTATTTTACAGGGGGTAAGTGTCCATGGAGGCCGTTTAAGGTATGAAGACATTATCCAAATTCAAAGATTTTGTGTTTTTCCGAGAGGGGAGAACCTAAGCTTTAATTTAGATATCAATTTTATCTGCCTCCCGTAAAAACTTGAAAAGTTATTCCCAACCTTAGAAATGTTTCTTTCGTAACAGTGTACAGTGCTGTATTGTTTGCTGTGAAACCGCATGCAAGTTGACCGTATTTTACAGGGGGTAAGTGTCCATGGAGGCCGTTTAAGGTATGAAGACATTATCCAAATTCAAAGATTTTGTGTTTTTCCGAGAGGGGAGAACCTAAGCTTTAATTTAGATATCAATTTTATCTGCCTCCCGTAAAACTTGAAAAGTTATTCCCAACCTTAGAAATGATTCATTCGTAACAGTGTACAGTGCTGTATTGTTTGCTGTGAAACCGCATGCAAGTTGACCGTATTTTACAGGGGGTAAGTGTCCATGGAGGCCGTTTAAGGTATGAAGACATTATCCAAATTCAAAGATTTTGTGTTTTTCCGAGAGGGTGAACATAAGCTTTAATTTAGATATCAATTTTATCTACCTCCCGTATAAACTTGAAAATTTATTCCCAACCTTAGAAATGTTTCTTTCGTAACAGTGTATATTCTTGTATTGTTTGCTGTGAAACCGCATGCAAGTTGACCGTATTTTACAGGGGGTAAGTGTCCATGGAGGCCGTTTAAGGTATGAAGACATTATCCAAATTCAAAGATTTTGTGTTTTTCCGAGAGGGGAGAACCTAAGCTTTAATTTAGATATCAATTTTATCTGCCTCCAATAAAAACTTGAAAAGTTAGTCCCAACCTTAGAAATGTTTCTTTCGTAACAGTGTACAGTGCTGTATTGTTTGCTGTGAAACCGCATGCAAGTTGACCGTATTTTACAGGGGGTAAGTGTCCATGGAGGCCGTTTAAGGTATGAAGACATTATCCAAATTCAAAGATTTTGTGTTTTTCCGAGAGGGAGAACCTAAGCTTTAATTTAGATATCAATTTTATCTGCCTCCCGTAAAACTTGAAAAGTTATTCCCAACCTTAGAAATGTTTCTTTTCGTAACAGTGTACAGTGCTGTATTGTTTGCTGTGAAACCGCATGCAAGTTGACCGTATTTTACAGGGGGTAAGTGTCCATGGAGGCCGTTTAAGGTATGAAGACATTATCCAAATTCAAAGATTTTGTGTTTTTCCGAGAGGGAGAACCTAAGCTTTAATTTAGATATCAATTTTATCTGCCTCCCGTAAAACTTGAAAAGTTATTCCCAACCTTAGAAATGTTTCTTCGTAACAGTGTACAGTGCTGTATTGTTTGCTGTGAAACCGCATGCAAGTTGACCGTATTTTACAGGGGGTAAGTGTCCATGGAGGCCGTTTAAGGTATGAAGACATTATCCAAATTCAAAGATTTTGTGTTTTTCCGAGAGGGGAGAACCTAAGCTTTAATTTAGATATCAATTTTATCTGCCTCCCGTAAAACTTGAAAAGTTATTCCCAACCTTAGAAATGTTTCTTTCGTAACAGTGTACAGTGCTGTATTGTTTGCTGTGAAACCGCATGCAAGTTGACCGTATTTACAGGGGGTAAGTGTCCATGGAGGCCGTTTAAGGTATGAAGACATTATCCAAATTCAAAGATTTTGTGTTTTTCCGAGAGGGGAGAACCTAAGCTTTAATTTAGATATCAATTTTATCTGCCTCCCGTAAAACTTGAAAAGTTATTCCCAACCTTAGAAATGTTTCTTTCGTAACAGTGTACAGTGCTGTATTGTTTGCTGTGAAACCGCATGCAAGTTGACCGTATTTTACAGGGGGTAAGTGTCCATGGAGGCCGTTTAAGGTATGAAGACATTATCCAAATTCAAAGATTTTGTGTTTTTCCGAGAGGGGAGAACCTAAGCTTTAATTTAGATATCAATTTTATCTGCCTCCCGTAAAACTTGAAAAGTTATTCCCAACCTTAGAAATGTTTCTTTCGTAACAGTGTACAGTGCTGTATTGTTTGCTGTGAAACCGCATGCAAGTTGACCGTATTTTACAGGGGGTAAGTGTCCATGGAGGCCGTTTAAGGTATGAAGACATTATCCAAATTCAAAGATTTTGTGTTTTTCCGAGAGAGGGAGAACCTAAGCTTTAATTTAGATATCAATTTTATCTGCCTCCCGTAAAACTTGAAAAGTTATTCCCAACCTTAGAAATGTTTCTTTCGTAACAGTGTACAGTGCTGTATTGTTTGCTGTGAAACCGCATGCAAGTTGACCGTATTTTACAGGGGGTAAGTGTCCATGGAGGCCGTTTAAGGTATGAAGACATTATCCAAATTCAAAGATTTTGTGTTTTTCCGAGAGGGGAGAACCTAAGCTTTAATTTAGATATCAATTTTATCTGCCTCCCGTAAAACTTGAAAAGTTATTCCCAACCTTAGAAATGTTTCTTTCGTAACAGTGTACAGTGCTGTATTGTTTGCTGTGAAACCGCATGCAAGTTGACCGTATTTTACAGGGGGTAAGTGTCCATGGAGGCCGTTTAAGGTATGAAGACATTATCCAAATTCAAAGATTTTGTGTTTTTCCGAGAGGGGAGAACCTAAGCTTTAATTTAGATATCAATTTTATCTGCCTCCCGTAAAAACTTGAAAAGTTATTCCCAACCTTAGAAATGTTTCTTTCGTAACAGTGTACAGTGCTGTATTGTTTGCTGTGAAACCGCATGCAAGTTGACCGTATTTTACAGGGGGTAAGTGTCCATGGAGGCCGTTTAAGGTATGAAGACATTATCCAAATTCAAAGATTTTGTGTTTTTCCGAGAGGGAGAACCTAAGCTTTAATTTAGATATCAATTTTATCTGCCTCCCGTAAAACTTGAAAAGTTATTCCCAACCTTAGAAATGTTTCTTTCGTAACAGTGTACAGTGCTGTATTGTTTGCTGTGAAACCGCATGCAAGTTGACCGTATTTTACAGGGGGTAAGTGTCCATGGAGGCCGTTTAAGGTATGAAGACATTATCCAAATTCAAAGATTTTGTGTTTTTCCGAGAGCGGAGAACCCAAGCTTTAATTTAGATATCAATTTTATCTGCCTCCCGTAAACACTTGAAAAGTTATTCCCAACCTTAGAAATGTTTCTTTCGTAACAGTGTACAGTGCTGTATTGTTTGCTGTGAAACCGCATGCAAGTTGACCGTATTTTACAGGGGGTAAGTGTCCATGGAGGCCGTTTAAGGTATGAAGACATTATCCAAATTCAAAGATTTTGTGTTTTTCCGAGAGGGGAGAACCTAAGCTTTAATTTAGATATCAATTTTATCTGCCTCCCGTAAAAACTTGAAAAGTTATTCCCAACCTTAGAAATGTTTCTTCGTAACAGTGTACAGTGCTGTATTGTTTGCTGTGAAACCGCATGCAAGTTGACCGTATTTTACAGGGGGTAAGTGTCCATGGAGGCCGTTTAAGGTATGAAGACATTATCCAAATTCAAAGATTTTGTGTTTTTCCGAGAGGGAGAACCTAAGCTTTAATTTAGATATCAATTTTATCTGCCTCCCGTAAAACTTGAAAAGTTATTCCCAACCTTAGAAATGTTTCTTTCGTAACAGTGTACAGTGCTGTATTGTTTGCTGTGAAACCGCATGCAAGTTGACCGTATTTTACAGGGGGTAAGTGTCCATGGAGGCCGTTTAAGGTATGAAGACATTATCCAAATTCAAAGATTTTGTGTTTTTCCGAGGGGGAGAACCTAAGCTTTAATTTAGATATCAATTTTATCTGCCTCCCGTAAAAATTGAAAAGTTATTCCCAACCTTAGAAATGTTTCTTTCGTAACAGTGTACAGTGCTGTATTGTTTGCTGTGAAACCGCATGCAAGTTGACCGTATTTTACAGGGGGTAAGTGTCCATGGAGGCCGTTTAAGGTATGAAGACATTATCCAAATTCAAAGATTTTGTGTTTTTCCGAGAGGGGAGAACCTAAGCTTTAATTTAGATATCAATTTTATCTGCCTCCCGTAACAATTGAAAAGTTATTCCCAACCTTAGAAATGTTTCTTTCGTAACAGTGTACAGTGCTGTATTGTTTGCTGTGAAACCGCATGCAAGTTGACCGTATTTTACAGGGGGTAAGTGTCCATGGAGGCCGTTTAAGGTATGAAGACATTATCCAAATTCAAAGATTTTGTGTTTTTCCGAGAAGGGAGAACCTAAGCTTTAATTTAGATATCAATTTTATCTGCCTCCCGTAAAAACTTGAAAAGTTATTCCCAACCTTAGAAATGTTTTTTTTCGTAACAGTGTACAGTGCTGTATTGTTTGCTGTGAAACCGCATGCAAGTTGACCGTATTTTACAGGGGGTAAGTGTCCATGGAGGCTGTTTAAGGTATGAAGACATTATCCAAATTCAAAGATTTTGTGTTTTTCCGAGAGGGGAGAACCTAAGCTTTAATTTAGATATCAATTTTATCTGCCTCCCGTAAACACTTGAAAAGTTATTCCCAACCCTCGACTCTCTTCCTTCGTAACAGTGTACAGTGCTGTATTGTTTGCTGTGAAACCGCATGCAAGTTGACCGTATTTTACAGGGGGTAAGTGTCCATGGAGGCCGTTTAAGGTATGAAGACATTATCCAAATTCAAAGATTTTGTGTTTTTCCGAGAGGGAGAACCTAAGCTTTAATTTAGATATCAATTTTATCTGCCTCCCGTAAAACTTGAAAAGTTATTCCCAACCTTAGAAATGTTTCTTTCGTAACAGTGTACAGTGCTGTATTGTTTGCTGTGAAACCGCATGCAAGTTGACCGTATTTTACAGGGGGTAAGTGTCCATGGAGGCCGTTTAAGGTATGAAGACATTATCCAAATTCAAAGATTTTGTGTTTTTCCGAGAGGGGAGAACCTAAGCTTTTAATTTAGATATCAATTTTATCTGCCTCCCGTAAAAACTTGAAAAGTTATTCCCAACCTTAGAAATGTTTCTTTTGTAACAGTGTACAGTGCTGTATTGTTTGCTGTGAAACCGCATGCAAGTTGACCGTATTTTACAGGGGGTAAGTGTCCATGGAGGCCGTTTAAGGTATGAAGACATTATCCAAATTCAAAGATTTTGTGTTTTTCCGAGAGGGGAGAACCTAAGCTTTAATTTAGATATCAATTTTATCTGCCTCCCGTAAAACTTGAAAAGTTATTCCCAACCTTAGAAATGTTTCTTTCGTAACAGTGTACAGTGCTGTATTGTTTGCTGTGAAACCGCATGCAAGTTGACCGTATTTTACAGGGGGTAAGTGTCCATGGAGGCCGTTTAAGGTATGAAGACATTATCCAAATTCAAAGATTTTGTGTTTTTCCGAGAGGGAGAACCTAAGCTTTAATTTAGATATCAATTTTATCTGCCTCCCGTAAAACTTGAAAAGTTATTCCCAACCTTAGAAATGTTTCTTTCTGTAACAGTGTACAGTGCTGTATTGTTTGCTGTGAAACCGCATGCAAGTTGACCGTATTTTACAGGGGGTAAGTGTCCATGGAGGCCGTTTAAGGTATGAAGACATTATCCAAATTCAAAGATTTTGTGTTTTTCCGAGAGGGGAGAACCTAAGCTTTAATTTAGATATCAATTTTATCTGCCTCCCGTAAAAATTGAAAAGTTATTCCCAACCTTAGAAATGTTTCTTTCGTAACAGTGTACAGTGCTGTATTGTTTGCTGTGAAACCGCATGCAAGTTGACCGTATTTTACAGGGGGTAAGTGTCCATGGAGGCCGTTTAAGGTATGAAGACATTATCCAAATTCAAAGATTTTGTGTTTTTCCGAGAGGGGAGAACCTAAGCTTTAATTTAGATATCAATTTTATCTGCCTCCCGTAAAAACTTGAAAAGTTATTCCCAACCTTAGAAATGTTTCTTTCGTAACAGTGTACAGTGCTGTATTGTTTGCTGTGAAACCGCATGCAAGTTGACCGTATTTTACAGGGGGTAAGTGTCCATGGAGGCCGTTTAAGGTATGAAGACATTATCCAAATTCAAAGATTTTGTGTTTTTCCGAGAGGGGAGAACCTAAGCTTTAATTTAGATATCAATTTTATCTGCCTCCCGTAAAACTTGAAAAGTTATTCCCAACCTTAGAAATGTTTCTTTCGTAACAGTGTACAGTGCTGTATTGTTTGCTGTGAAACCGCATGCAAGTTGACCGTATTTTACAGGGGGTAAGTGTCCATGGAGGCCGTTTAAGGTATGAAGACATTATCCAAATTCAAAGATTTTGTGTTTTTCCGAGAGGGGAGAACCTAAGCTTTAATTTAGATATCAATTTTATCTGCCTCCCGTAAAAACTTGAAAAGTTATTCCCAACCTTAGAAATGTTTCTTTCGTAACAGTGTACAGTGCTGTATTGTTTGCTGTGAAACCGCATGCAAGTTGACCGTATTTTACAGGGGGTAAGTGTCCATGGAGGCCGTTTAAGGTATGAAGACATTATCCAAATTCAAAGATTTTGTGTTTTTCCGAGAGGGGAGAACCTAAGCTTTAATTTAGATATCAATTTTATCTGCCTCCCGTAAAACTTGAAAAGTTATTCCCAACCTTAGAAATGTTTCTTTCGTAACAGTGTACAGTGCTGTATTGTTTGCTGTGAAACCGCATGCAAGTTGACCGTATTTTACAGGGGGTAAGTGTCCATGGAGGCCGTTTAAGGTATGAAGACATTATCCAAATTCAAAGATTTTGTGTTTTTCCGAGAGGGGAGAACCTAAGCTTTAATTTAGATATCAATTTTATCTGCCTCCCGTAAAACTTGAAAAGTTATTTCCAACCTTAGAAATGTTTCTTCGTAACAGTGTACAGTGTTGTATTGTTTGCTGTGAAACCGCATGCAAGTTGACCGTATTTTACAGGGGGTAAGTGTCCATGGAGGCCGTTTAAGGTATGAAGACATTATCCAAATTCAAAGATTTTGTGTTTTTCCGAGAGGGGAGAACCTAAGCTTTAATTTAGATATCAATTTTATCTGCCTCCCGTAAAAACTTGAAAAGTTATTCCCAACCTTAGAAATGTTTCTTTCGTAACAGTGTACAGTGCTGTATTGTTTGCTGTGAAACCGCATGCAAGTTGACCGTATTTTACAGGGGGTAAGTGTCCATGGAGGCCGTTTAAGGTATGAAGACATTATCCAAATTCAAAGATTTTGTGTTTTTCCGAGAGGGGAGAACCTAAGCTTTAATTTAGATATCAATTTTATCTGCCTCCCGTAAAAACTTGAAAAGTTATTCCCAACCTTAGAAATGTTTCTTCGTAACAGTGTACAGTGCTGTATTGTTTGCTGTGAAACCGCATGCAAGTTGACCGTATTTTACAGGGGGTAAGTGTCCATGGAGGCCGTTTAAGGTATGAAGACATTATCCAAATTCAAAGATTTTGTGTTTTTCCGAGAGGGGAGAACCTAAGCTTTAATTTAGATATCAATTTTATCTGCCTCCTGTAAAACTTGAAAAGTTATTCCCAACCTTAGAAATGTTTCTTTCGTAACAGTGTACAGTGCTGTATTGTTTGCTGTGAAACCGCATGCAAGTTGACCGTTTTTTTGAGGGGGGTTAGTGTCCATGGAGGCCGTTTTAGGTATGAAGACATTATCCAAATTCAAAGATTTTGTGTTTTTCCGAGAGGGGAGAACCTAAGCTTTAATTTAGATATCAATTTTATCTGCCTCCCGTAAAAACTTGAAAAGTTATTCCCAACCTTAGAAATGTTTCTTTCGTAAACAGTGTACAGTGCTGTATTGTTTGCTGTGAAACCGCATGCAAGTTGACCGTATTTTACAGGGGGTAAGTGTCCATGGAGGCCGTTTAAGGTATGAAGACATTATCCAAATTCAAAGATTTTGTGTTTTTCCGAGAGGGGAGAACCTAAGCTTTAATTTAGATATCAATTTTATCTGCCTCCCGTAAAAACTTGAAAAGTTATTCCCAACCTTAGAAATGTTTCTTTCGTAACAGTGTACAGTGCTGTATTGTTTGCTGTGAAACCGCATGCAAGTTGACCGTATTTTAGAGGGGGGTAAGTGTCCATGGAGGCCGTTTAAGGTATGAAGACATTATCCAAATTCAAAGATTTTGTGTTTTTCCGAGAGGGGAGAACCTAAGCTTTAATTTAGATATCAATTTTATCTGCCTCCCGCAAAATATTGAAAAGTTATTCCAAACCTTTGAAATGTTTACTTAGTTTGAGTGTACAGTGCTGTATTGTTTGCTGTGAAACCGCATGCAAGTTGACCGTATTTTACAGGGGGTAAGTGTCCATGGAGGCCGTTTAAGGTATGAAGACATTATCCAAATTCAAAGATTTTGTGTTTTTCCGAGAGGGGAGAACCTAAGCTTTAATTTAGATATCAATTTTATCTGCCTCCCGTAAAACTTGAAAAGTTATTCCCAACCTTAGAAATGTTTCTTTCGTAACAGTGTACAGTGCTGTATTGTTTGCTGTGAAACCGCATGCAAGTTGACCGTATTTTACAGGGGGTAAGTGTCCATGGAGGCCGTTTAAGGTATGAAGACATTATCCAAATTCAAAGATTTTGTGTTTTTCCGAGAGGGAGAACCTAAGCTTTAATTTAGATATCAATTTTATCTGCCTCCCGTAAAAACTTGAAAAGTTATTCCCAACCTTAGAAATGTTTCTTTCGTAACAGTGTACAGTGCTGTATTGTTTGCTGTGAAACCGCATGCAAGTTGACCGTATTTTACAGGGGGTAAGTGTCCATGGAGGCCGTTTAAGGTATGAAGACATTATCCAAATTCAAAGATTTTGTGTTTTTCCGAGAGGGGAGAACCTAAGCTTTAATTTAGATATCAATTTTATCTGCCTCCCGTAAAACTTGAAAAGTTATTCCCAACCTTAGAAATGTTTCTTTCGTAACAGTGTACAGTGCTGTATTGTTTGCTGTGAAACCGCATGCAAGTTGACCGTATTTTACAGGGGGTAAGTGTCCATGGAGGCCGTTTAAGGTATGAAGACATTATCCAAATTCAAAGATTTTGTGTTTTTCCGAGAGGGGAGAACCTAAGCTTTAATTTAGATATCAATTTTATCTGCCTCCCGTAAAACGTGAAAAGTTATTCCCAACCTTAGAAATGTTTCTTTCGTAACAGTGTACAGTGCTGTATTGTTTGCTGTGAAACCGCATGCAAGTTGACCGTATTTTACAGGGGGTAAGTGTCCATGGAGGCCGTTTAAGGTATGAAGACATTATCCAAATTCAAAGATTTTGTGTTTTTCCGAGAGGGGAGAACCTAAGCTTTTAGTTTAGATATCAATTTTATCTGCCTCCCGTAAAACTTTAAAAGTTATTCCCAACCATAGAAATGTTTTTTTTTGTAACAGTGTACAGTGCTGTATTGTTTGCTGTGAAACCGCATGCAAGTTGACCGTATTTTACAGGGGGTAAGTGTCCATGGAGGCCGTTTAAGGTATGAAGACATTATCCAAATTCAAAGATTTTGTGTTTTTCCGAGAGGGGAGAACCTAAGCTTTAATTTAGATATCAATTTTATCTGCCTCCCGTAAAACTTGGAAAGTTATTCCCAACCTTAGAAATGTTTCTTTCTGTAACAGTGTACAGTGCTGTATTGTTTGCTGTGAAACCGCATGCAAGTTGACCGTATTTTACAGGGGGTAAGTGTCCATGGAGGCCGTTTAAGGTATGAAGACATTATCCAAATTCAAAGATTTTGTGTTTTTCCGAGAGGGGAGAACCTAAGCTTTAATTTAGATATCAATTTTATCTGCCTCCCGTAAAAACTTGAAAAGTTATTCCCAACCTTAGAAATGTTTCTTTCTTAACAGTGTACAGTGCTGTATTGTTTGCTGTGAAACCGCATGCAAGTTGACCGTATTTTACAGGGGGTAAGTGTCCATGGAGGCCGTTTAAGGTATGAAGACATTATCCAAATTCAAAGATTTTGTGTTTTTCCGAGAGGGAGAGAACCTAAGCTTTAATTTAGATATCAATTTTATCTGCCTCCCGTAAAACTTGAAAAGTTATTCCCAACCTTAGAAATGTTTTTTCGTAACAGTGTACAGTGCTGTATTGTTTGCTGTGAAACCGCATGCAAGTTGACCGTATTTTACAGGGGGTAAGTGTCCATGGAGGCCGTTTAAGGTATGAAGACATTATCCAAATTCAAAGATTTTGTGTTTTTCCGAGAGGGGAGAACCTAAGCTTTAATTTAGATATCAATTTTATCTGCCTTCCGTAAAAACTTGAAAAGTTATTCCCAACCTAGAAATGTTTCTTTCGTAACAGTGTACAGTGCTGTATTGTTTGCTGTGAAACCGCATGCAAGTTGACCGTATTTTACAGGGGGTAAGTGTCCATGGAGGCCGTTTAAGGTATGAAGACATTATCCAAATTCAAAGATTTTGTGTTTTTCCGAGAGGGGAGAACCTAAGCTTTAATTTAGATATCAATTTTATCTGCCTCCCGTAAAAACTTGAAAAGTTATTCCCAACCTTAGAAATGTTTTTTCGTAACAGTGTACAGTGCTGTATTGTTTGCTGTGAAACCGCATGCAAGTTGACCGTATTTTACAGGGGGTAAGTGTCCATGGAGGCCGTTTAAGGTATGAAGACATTATCCAAATTCAAAGATTTTGTGTTTTTCCGAGAGGGGAGAACCTAAGTTTTAATTTAGATATCACTTTTATCTTCCTTCCGTATAAAATTTAAAAGTTATTCCCAACCTTAGAAATGTTTCTTCGTAACAGTGTACAGTGTTGTATTGTTTGCTGTGAAACCGCA